>OX465289.1:52647387-52689887 GCA_949987695.1 Merzomyia westermanni | reverse complement strand
CCTTATGCATATTTTTGAGACAGGGATCAGGATTTCAATGTAGTGGCGTATCGAGAGACCGACATTCGTATGAAGTTTGATTGTTCTCATTAAAGGAGCCCTTGTTTATTTCATCAGCAGTTAGTATATCCGGTTGAAGTATATGTATATATGTATATAAAAGTTCTCTCACCCATCCTGATTCTCTCCTCCCACAAATCGAACAACAGATATACGATACTTTATAAGCTGTAGCGCTTCAAGCCATTGATGAATAAAGCGAGCAGCGATCTCTAGGCCAGAGCTTCCAGCCACATTTGTTCGCCAGTCAGCCTCTAATATTAATATGATGGAGCGGCCACTTTGTAGGTGCACCTCTTTGCTCCATGCGGATTGGTTTGTGCTCAATTTTAGCAGGATCAACATTTTTGATGTGTAAACATCATTGGGTTCGGTGGTGGCTGTCCAGCAAAGCTACGCTTCGCTGACTATAAGCGTTACTCTGTCGCTGCTTGAAATAGCCTCTCTGTCTGTTCCTTGTTGTTGAGGTTGGGTCTATGCATATCTGAGATTGAAGTGAGATTTGGTTTACATACTAATTTGCGTGTACCCTGCAAATAACGGAAATACTCCGTTTCATACTCCATAGAATACTCCTAAAGGAGTATCAGAGTACTCCAACACATATCCTCATTCATATAAAAAAGGTGGTCCAATTTACATGGCAATGTCCGGTGATTGGATCACCTAATCCATCTCGGAGTACTCCGTTTCTTTGCTTTTGAATACTCTATAGACCACCTACGTGAGAGTACTCTCAAAATACTCCCATGGGATTACTCTATAGAGTATTCAATAGCAAAGCGAGAGCGGGAGTAGGTGGTCCTCAAAAGAACACATACTCCCTTATCGCTTTTGTCTAGAGTACTCTATAGAGTAATCTTTTGGCAGCATTTTCAAAGTACTCCAACGTAGGTGCTCTATAGACTATTCGGAAGCAAAGTAAATGGTACTCCGAATAGGATTAGGTGATCCAATCACCGGACATCGCTACGTAAATTGGACCACCTTTTTTATATGAATGAGGATAAGTGTTGGAGTACTCAGATGCTCCAACGTTTTTTACAGGGTATAGAAATCTTGGTTGACTGCTTTTGAATGTGAGTGTGTGTGCACAAGTGATTTGCTGGCGCTGGCATTGCTTGGCTTGCTGTTGTTTGCATTTTATTATGCGGAAATAGTGCGTTACCACGATGAATACTTGCAATCGCCAAATAGATGACCAAAAACTCAAACTGCGCTTATAGCAAGGGAAGGAAAGGGACGGGAAGGGAAGAAAAGAAAAGAAAAGAAAAGAAAAGAAAAGAAAAGAAAAGAAAAGAAAAGAAAAGAAAAGAAAAGAAAAGAAAAGAAAAGAAAAGAAAAGAAAAGAAAACAAAAGAAAAACAAGTAAGGAAAATTAAGTTCGGGTGGAACTGAACCTTATATATCTAGTAGTGATATTTTATGGCATACCAATTTACGCAGGTCTATTTTGATTGTTTTCAATAAAAACTTTTGGGTTATGAGTTTTGAGGGGTAGATTAATTAAAAAAAAAGTAAAAATGTATGGCGCGATAGACAACAGGTATATCACCATAAACCTCCTGAGAGATTTTTGCGCCGAGCTTCCCTTCCAATTTGTGGTATGCCGTTTTGAATGTTTTCCTACAAATTGGCGGGACCTACAGATTTTTGCCGACTTTTAACGGCATCTACAAAGGAGATGAATTTTTGCTAAGAAGCCTTCCATAGCAGAAAGACACTGGGAGAGTTATCCAAACCACTGCAGAGGGGCGACCCCGTTTTGAAAAACTTCAAATAGACAGACGGACAGACAAACAGACGGACGGAGAGACGGACATTGCCAAATCGACTCAGCTCATCGTCCTTATTATTTCAGTTTACTTATTGATGGGCCCATCTCTTCTTCTTCTCATACTTACACGCATTTCATATTCATTAAAGGTATGAAAATCAAAAAAGGTATATAACTTCCCTATTGCAGTGGGGTGTTAACAACTTGCCCAGATATTTTACTTGTGTGTTAACCGATTTGCTCAATTCGGCAGAAGTATACTACATACTATTGAATGGCAGCTGACCAATTTTTATTGAAATATCTTGGTTAAACTACAAGCAATCGCTTTTGAAAATAACAGAATTTTCATGCTGAAAAGTGGGCGGCGCCACGCCTACTTCCCCAAAATAAACAACACTTTTGTGCGGTCGAGTTTTGCTTAAAAAGCTTATTATGTGTGCATGTCTTATTGATATAGCTTGCATAGTTATAAAAATATCGCGTTTTACATTTTACAACAAATTTTTCAGAACTATGTTAAAAACTGGGTGTGGACATTAACCGATTTCGCCCATTTTTACAACAAATGTGTACAACATTTTCGCCAAATATCGTTTCGATAAATCAGTTTTTGCCGAAGTTATGGCATACAAAGTTTTGAGGAATAGTCCACCATAAAATAGGCGGGCCACACCCATTTTCGAAAATTTATATTTTTGGACTTTTTTCGTTCATGGACACTTTGAAAGTGAAATAGAAATGTTATAAAGGTTTTGTACACAAATGTATTGCCTATTATCCTTTTCAAACTCTTTCGTATAAAAGTGGGCGTGGATTTTGCCCATTTTTGATTCATGATTATATTATTTCTAAATTTGACTTAACTAAAAGTGGGCGGTGCCACTACATTTTAAAAAATTACTTTAAAAAATTTATTTGCTGCCTTAACCTTAATATGCACACCGAATTTCATCCTTATAGGTGTATTATGTATTGAATAATTACTTATTTTGTCTTTTAGGAAATATTCTTTACGTAAAAAGTGGGCGTGGCTATCAACAGATTGCGCCGATTTTAAATTGCGCTCGGAGATTAGTGCCAAGGAACCTGCATACCAAATTTCATTAAGATATCTCAAAATTTACTCAAGTATCGTGTTAACAGACAGACGGACGGACTGACATGGCTTAATCAATTTCTTTTTTCGTCCTGAACATTTTGATATATATAAGTCAATATCCATCTCGATCCGTTTATGCCGTAACATACCACCGTTACGCGACTAAAGTTTATATACGAGGTGTGTTCAAAAAGTATGGCGAATTTTGTGTTTTTTCAAAAATTATTTATTTATTCATGAATATCTATTTTGTCCCCTTCATAGCAATCCCCATGAGATATTATACACTTGTGCCAACGGTTTTTCCAATCTTCGAAGCACTTCAAAAAATAATTTTTTTGTATCTTGTTCAGCTCCTCCTTCGATGCTGTCTTTATCTCGTCAAGAGAAGCGTAACGTCGTCCTTTCATGGGCCTCTTCAGTTTAGGGAACAAGAAAAAGTCACAGGGGGCCAGATCTGGGGAATACGGTGGCTGCGGCATCATTAGTGTGTTGTTTTTGGCCAAAAAGTCTCGCACAAGCAACGATGCGTGAGCAGGGGCGTTATCGTGGTGCAAAAGCCAATTTTTGTTCTTCCACAAATCCGGGCGTTTCTGGCGGATTGCTTCGCGCAAATTGCGCATAACTTGCAGGTAATATTCCTTATTGACCGTTCTTCCCTGTGGCAAGAACTCATGATGCACCACGCCCCTGCAATCGAAGAAAACTGTCAGCAAAACTTTCACATTCGACCGAACTTGGCGCGCTTTTTTCGGTCTTGGTTCGTGCGGCAGCTTCCATTGAGATGATTGAGCTTTGGTTTCCACGTTATAACCATAAACCCACGATTCGTCACCAGTTATGACCCTCTAGAGCAAATTTGGGTCGTCGCGGACAGAGTTTAACATCTCATTAGCAATGTTCATGCGATGCTGTTTTTGGTCACAATTGAGCAATTTTGAGGTAAAAATCGAAGACGATCCAAAACACGTGCAAGCAAAGCAGCTGTCAACAATTAACTGAACATTCAAAATGGCCGAGCTTGTCGGCATAAGTGAGAGACATGAGTACCAACATAACGCCACAAAAAATTCGAAATTCGAATATACGTAACCAGCGAAAATTCAAAATTCGCGATACTTTTTGAACACACCTCGTACATTGTGTGCGTAGCACTACTAGGTATAAAAAAGGACAGTGTCCGGAAATCAAAAGTCGCTTGTTCAAGCGTTAGAACTTGCGCTGAGCTTTTTCTGATTTGCCGAAGAAAGCACTTTGCATAGAAAATACTTCTGAAAAAAGAAACAAGATCGTAATAAAACAAAAATGATGGGAGGAAAATGTGAGTGTAAAATAAAATTAATTTTATTTTTTGTTTCAAGCCACAAATAAGAAATTGTTTTTGATAAGTTTTTTGTCGTGCTATACACAACTGTACATACAACATATTCTTAAGGTTTTTTTAAAGAATTTTCAATACGGATTCACCAATCTCATACATGCTCGAAAATACTTAGAATTTGCGGCTTTACGAAGTTAATGTAAGTATAAATATTTCGAAGGTAGCACAAGTGTGATGTAATGAATATTTTAGTAATCAAGTATGAATATATCGAACGATAAATAATATGGTGGTGATTACTTTAGTACTTGTATATAAATATATCTAGCGATAACAAAAGAGGTTGTAACTATTACTTCAGTAATTAAATATTTATTAGCTACATAGCTTTATTTGGAAATATAATTCACATTTTGTTACTGAGGAATGTAGTTTTAATTGCAATATAAATAATAGATATAATTATATCTGCTCAGATTTAACTCCACTTAATGCTTGGCGATACGGATAATATGTTGAATCGACTGCACCTACGATTATCATTTCATTATTCTGAATACTTTTTTAATTACGGTTACTGTTATCGGTAATTTAGGAAGCTGCGATTACTATTACAGTTAGTACACTTGAAACTTTTTATAAAATTATCGTGGGTGGAACAGAAATGATTATTGTAATTATAGTTTAAAAATAGTTTTAAATATATTTTAATATTTCAACGTCCAGCTGAGTTCTTTACAATAGCGTACATTTCTTTAATTTAAAATATATCTTCTTAGATGGGTGGTTCCGACTACGCACTCAAAACAGAGCACTCGGAGGGTACAAATTCATCCGAAAATTGTACTTCAAAATTATTAAAGCCAATCACTAAACTTTTCTTGTACCATTTTGGAAACGACACCATTCCAGATGGTAAGTAAAAATCAAACTTTATATACACAAATCTTTTTCATACCAATTGGCATAGTAGTCATTATAACCATCAAGATCATACCATGAAGGTGTTGATAATGCGTTTAAGGAGTGGTCCTTAGTCCCATATGGGTACACGGTTCCGAAATATCGGTCAAAATGTGGAGAGTAAGAGAAAGAAGAAGACGAAGATGGATTGAGAAAAAGACAGAGTGAGAGGGTTAGGGAGGTGAAAGAGCAAATGAGAGTGCGAGTCAGTGGAAGGGAGAGTGAGCGGGAGAGGGCATACGAATGAGAGGGATGGCTACAAAAAGAGGCGAGAAGCGAAGATGGTGGGTGACAGGGAGAGTAGGAAGGAGAGTGATATTGATAGGTAGTGAGAGCTGGAGAGGGAGAGAGATACGAGCTGTATTTACAGAAGTTACAATGTGACCAGTTTTAAAGTTTCTTGGCAAATTGAGCACAGAGTAAAAGCTGGTTTGTCTTTTTTTACGTTCGTGTGGTCTGCTAAATGTCTGATTTCCCTAGAAAGGGCCCTATTTGGGATTTTTCTGCATTGAAATGTCAAGTTTGTTCTTAAAGCTGTTGTCTCGGCTGTGAAATCGGCACCAATTTCGTTATACCTCCAGCCCGTGTACTTGCTACACTGACCACAAAAGCTCTAGGAGTAGTAATACTTGTTTTCGCGCTCATTCCAAGACAGGCCATGTCATAAAACGGGATTAAATGATTGGTGTCATGTGGTCCTTCTTCACTTGCAGACCATTGACCTAATATTTGGGCTGTGCCACGGCCACTTTCCTTTGTGATATAGAAAAAGGGGATTTGGCTATCGTCCGATTTTACCTATTTCCAATATCGACCACTTCTTGGTGGAGATAAAGCTACACAACAACTTTGGTTATCTAAATTTGTGTTTAAGTCATCGAGGCAACGGGCCTAAGAATTCAATTTTTCTTCAAACTATTTTTACAGGACATTGGGACGGAGATAATTATGGACCGAAATATAAGAACCAAGATTTCTGGGAGCTTTATACAATATTCTACATTCTCCTAGTAATGACAGCTTTATGCAGTTTGGCGTTCGTCGTCATGTAAGTATATATAAATGCATTTCCATATCTCCAGATACTCAATAACAAAAAGGCACATCCACCCTGCGGCCAAAGCAACTAGTTACGAAAAGTTTCAAAACTTGAATATACACTAAGCCCAACTACAACAAAAATTTTAGTCCAATCGTGGTATGCGAAAATGATTTAAACTCCGTCGGCCGCAGCGGAAAAATAATCGACTTATATCGGCAACGTCACAGGTTCGAGTGCCATAAACAGCATGCTACAACCAATTTTCAGACTAGTTCGGTACAAGTCAGAAAATTCTAGTTGTTTACTGCTATATTTCCTGACTAGTTTGGTGGTTCGCCAGGGCATCTACTTTATAATAAAACTCTATCATATGACTCTGGACTTTTTGTAGTTGTCGCTTATTCCCTTGTCAGGATACCTCTAAGAACTTTGATGATTACTCCATTTAGACAGTGTAGTATCAATACAAAAATGTATTATGAGTCTTAATATTTAATATGTTCGCTGTACATTGTACAGGCATCAGCCTTTTGAGCCAACTTGTATTGCCATCACTGTATACAGCAGAAATAAAATATTGCCTGGCGAAAAAAATTAATCCAAACATTTTATGTAAACATCTAGCAATACATCGTTGGAAACAGCATTCAATTCTATACAGCGGTGTTCGTACAAAGTAAAAGAGAGACAGACAAAAATTCGTGAAACCGTCGTATTGGCTTCTATTCCTCTTTTAAAGATTCCCTCTTTACAATTTTATTTTCTGTAATATCCAAAGAATCAAATCAGTGATGCAAATAGAATGCTAGAATTTGGTAGTTACAAATACTTGATTATCTTATCAATAATTTTTTTAAATTAATAAAATAAATGTATAATAAAGTACCGCCTAATTTTTCGAACGTCTGTGGAAATTTCATAAAGATCCGTCAAGTACTTTGAATGACCATAAAAGACACACAATCATTTTTATACCCAGTTGTACTAGTTAATTATAAGATTGTGAAATTAAGTGTTGCCATTACATAAATACTTTAAATTATACTTCCTGTAATACATTGCATATCTATGTGAAAAAATCAAGTAATTCTAGTAATAAATATTGCCACTCTAATGTGACGGCTGTTTGTGTACCTATGTTGAGCATTCTGAAAAACATATAAAATTAGGTATTTAAGTAATTGGTTTAGATAGATAAGAAAATTTAACTAAAGGCAATGAGCCTGGTATTGCCCACACGGTAGTACAGGGTGTTTTTTTTACAGGTTTGTTTTTCGAATAGAGATAAAACTGGCATTTTGTGGTCAAATCTGGCAACTCTAATGTCATTTATGTTCAGTTTGGTTTGCCATTTCATCATGAACAGGTTGACAAAAGAACAACGCTTGCAAATCGTGCAAATTTATTTCGAAAATAATGGTTCAGTTCGCGAAGTTTACCGTGAGCTCCGTCCATTTTATGGTCGACATAATCGTCCATCAGAGCAATTAATTCGGTTAACCATGGATCGTTTTCGCACTACGTTTACTCTATGTGATAATACGCATCCGCAGAGACGTCGAACAGTGCGCACCGAAGAAACAATTGCCGCTGTAGAGCAAAGTGTTGAAGAGGACCCGAATGAATCGATTCGCCACCGTGCACAGCAATTGGAGCTTTGTCCATCAACTTTATGGAAGATTTTGCGCAAAGATCTTGGCTTGCGACCTTACAAGATCCAGCTTGTGCAAGAATTAAAGCCGCGAGACCATGCAATGCGTCGTGATTTTGGTGTATGGGCCGAAAATGAGATTGATTTCGATGCTGATTTTCATCGCAAAATTTTGTTCAGTGATGAGGCTCATTTTTGGTTGAATGGCTACGTCAACAAGCAAAATTGCCGCATTTGGAGTGAAGAGAATCCACATGAGACCCTTGAAACGCCATTACATCCACAAAAACTGACTGTTTGGTGTGCTCTATGGGCTGGTGGAGTCATTGGGCCATACTTCTTCCGCAATAATGCTGGAGAGGCAGCTACCGTTAATGGAGACCGGTATAGAGCCATGATAACCGACTATTTTGTTCCCGAATTGGATGGCATGAATGTGGATGAGTTGTGGTTCCAACAAGACGGCGCTACATGCCACACAGCGCACGTCACAATCGATTTATTGAAGGAAACATTCGATGAGCGCATAATTTCGCGGAATGGACCTGTCAATTGGCCACCAAGGTCGTGTGATTTGACACCATTGGATTATTTTCTTTGGGGATATGTGAAGTCGCTCGTCTACACCAACAAACCAGAAACGTTAGGGGAATTGGAAGCCAACATTCGTGGCGTTATTGCCGACATACGGCCCCATATGCTCGAAAAAGTGGTTGAAAATTGGACCTGTAGAATTGGCTTTATTCGAGCCAGCCGCGGCGGCCACATGCCCGAAATCATATTTAAACATTAATGGCATAAAATTATCCTTCCAATAAAGCCAAATTGATGGACCTTAAAACGATTTTCTTGTGTTTTATTTCAATTCGAAGTTCTATACCCCTAAAATAAACACCCTTTAGAAAAAGTTTAAACCTCTACAGGCCCTTACTCTGTAGTCCTATTCGAAAGGCTGTTCTATTCGAAAGCAAAAAGCGATTCTAATACATATAGGCACTCTGTAGTTCGTTAGAATTTACTTTAGAAAATAATCCAAAATAGTAGGCATCACTGTTTCACAAATTTCAAGCGCAAAGCAAAACACAAAGACACTTTGCATAAGCCTCCAGTGCGGTATTAGGCAGCACAGTTTTACATGTCGCAGTAGTGCAGGTGATAAGAATCTCGACTACCACGCATGTGGTTGATGGTTCGAACGTAAGTCCTTGCACAAGTAATTTAAAATTTTTTATTTTATTTTCATTAAATAAAATTTTATTTTTTTAAATAATCTAATCCCAAAAAATTTCTTTGGTTAAATTTTTCCAAATTTTTACCTAGAATTCTTTAATTACCTTCTGTCAACAACGATTGCTTAACTCTTTCTACGATAAAAATTACTTCTTGATGAAAAAAATACTAATTGTTTTATTATAATCGTAAGAAAATTAATTTTTGTGGATTTCCGTGTGCTAAATTGTTGTCGAATAGAAATTTCTAACTTTCGACCATTGTAGCATATGTTTTCGAAGTAGTGAGTACCAAATTTTCGACAATAGAAAGGGGGATAAATCAAATCCGAAGGGAACAGAATGGAACTCGAACAACGAATGCGTTCTACTCGAAAATTTCTTACAGAGTACAAATCACTCGAAAGCGAACAAATTTTGTTTCGAATAGAACTACAGAGTGAGGGCCCAGGTCATAACTCTTAAAGAATTTGCCAAATACTTGCTGGGTATTTAAGGTTTGGTTACACCCATACTTAGACTTCCTTACTTCTTCTATATTATAACTGATATTTAAAAAAATCTTTTGATAAATGGCACTGCAGCTTTAGCAGAGCTACCGACACATATAAAATTGTTTATACCTAAGATATAAATTTTGGCCGGAAAAGGGCACAAACTTTTCCAACTTGAGCATTTATATTATAGATAGATGCATGGCGGTCGCACCCTTGACATAGGTATAATCGGTTGCGTAATAAAAAGTAGTTAACAGATGCCTTAGCAAACATTTCTTACTTAAAGCTAAAGAACTTATGGAGTTTTATAATTTGCAGGATTCTTCTCTTAGTGTGGTTACATAAACATCGTCATATGGAGCGCAAACATTGTGACTGTCGTAACAAATTGGCGAAATTTATGCTAATACTGCTGCTGCTACTGCTAATATTAATGACGTAAGACACAAATATAGCCGAATTTGATTCAAAAGCACTTTTGAATAAAACAGCAATCGGTTTTTTTTATTTTTCAAATTTGAAATTTCCTTTGAAAATAAAATGTGAACTTGTCGATTGCGAAATAGCAACCAAAATTGTGGGAGCTGATAATTTTTTTGCTTCCTTAATTATCTATTGCTTTTAATTCAAATATTTTTTTGGCAAGCAGAAAAAATTTTAACTACCAAAAAAAAGCTCCCAAGGTTTTTGGCGAGTAACCAAGAAAACCATATAAATGAAGCAACTTCAAAGTTTCAGAGGTTTAAGAATAATTGGGCAGTTTGAATGAATTTCTTAAATACTTTCTTAGGCTACCACTCTACATGACCATTAAAAGTAGTTTGGATTTTAAACGTCAGCGTAGTGACAACTCCAGTAAAACAAGTCAAAGTGAATTAGATTGTGAAATGCAGCAAATTTCCAGCCAGCTTGATAAGCTGTTAATCACGGATTTTGCCGACATGAAGAATAAAGCGCTAAAGAAATTTAATGAAAGTGGTAAGTAGGGATCATCTTATTGTAGTTTCAATATTTTCAACGACTATTAGCCCTTGCTTTCGGTGCGTATAAATAAACACACCCCGGCGGCTTTGTGTAATGTTGCTGATGTGACAGACCTTTAGTATTTATAAGCGCATTCAGGTACGTGGCCGACTGTCATGCCAATGATTTATGTGACCACATCCAGCCTTCTAGGTCATCACTCCCACTTCCCTAGCGAAAGCACGCTTAAGCACACAAACACAGTCTCCTTGGTCTGTACAAAGTACCCATTTTCCAATTGTACTTCAGAAGCCGTAAAATCTACTTCAGAATAGTCAAATGTAATTCAGAAATCTTAAAATGAATTTCAGAACAGTCAATTGTACAAGCTGGCGCAAAAGTAAGCTTCCGATGTTCAGCATATCGGTTATGGCATATGCAGTGTGTGCTGTTGCACCGTCTTGTTGGAATCACATGTTTTCCAATCCCAATCCATCAAGTTGCGGCAAAAAGAACTCGTTGATTATTGCTCTGTAGCGCTCACCATTCACAGTAACCGTTTGGCCCCGACCGATTATTGGTCAAATAAATAGTCAGCAATGTTCCGCGTTCTGGAGCAGTGTAGCGTAACATTGTTTATTA
Source organism: Merzomyia westermanni (assembly GCA_949987695.1). Classification (NCBI taxonomy): domain Eukaryota; kingdom Metazoa; phylum Arthropoda; class Insecta; order Diptera; family Tephritidae; genus Merzomyia; species Merzomyia westermanni. The sequence goes on along the minus strand of OX465289.1, from coordinate 52,678,640 downwards.
ACGTGTATTTCGCATGTGTTTACTACACAAATGTCAAAACAGAACTGACTTTAGGGGCCAATCGCAAAAGTTATAGCATAGGAGGATTACTTTTGCGCCACCTTGTACTTCAGAAAATGTAAAATTTATTGCAAAATAATCAATTGTTCTTCAGAAAATGACAAATGTACTTGAAAATATTCAATAGTGCTTTAGAAATCGTAAATTCAGAATTACGAATCAATTCTGAGCGTATCCGGAAATTTTGGACCTGGAAGATTATGTAACCGAAAATCGTAACCCCTGGCAATGCAGTGCATGTCATCGCAATTCTAGCGTAAATGGCAACGCTGTCAAAAACAAACAATGCGCAATAGAGAATAAAGTGCAAACGTGAACGAAACTTCGTGTAAAAAAGTGCTTACATTGTTTATTAATTCCTGTGAACTAGTATGTGTACAATATTTGTTGTTTTTTCTGTCCATAAAAATATTAGCAAAACACGTGCAATTTTTCGCTGTTACGAGACGTTACCACCTACGTTGGTGGTTACGAAATTGAGCTGCAACTTAACCGGCAGAATACCAAAAGGGTGTACAAGTTTCCAAATTATTTATTTTCCGGTAAAACGAATGTTGTTACCACACTAGAATTATGTCATCAATAGGAATTTGTAATACTTCAGATGACTACAGCTTTGTACTCCACATTACTGTATGTAAACCTAACTAGGTTAGTGGGATTTATTTGTATTTAAATGTGTGTACTTTGCATTTGAACTACTTGGTAATATCTAGTCTTTTAACCGAAGCTGCCTCTGTTCGCTTGATTCAAATGTGATATATTGCGTTCTTACAGCCCAACCTAATATAACCGCACAGCGTTTTTTACCGCACGTAAATAAACAACTTTTTTCGCTCTAACCGAAATAAATTTGCGTGCGTGAGTAGCTCCCATATACAGGGTGGCTGATGAAAGCAGCTACCAAAATAAAATTAAATAACTTTTTTTCTATTTAATGAATCTGGTAAGTTTTTTTTTTATTTTGCAGATTGACTTTTACATTTAACAAAAATGGATAACTGGGACACTGAAACAAGAATTTGGATTGTCCGCCGCTATCACGCACTGGAGTCCGTAGTTTCGGTTCAAAGAGAGTATAGGCGCACGTTTGGCGGCAATCCTCCGAGCAGATGGACCATAATAAGACTTGTAAACAATTTTGCCGAGCATGGGACAGTCAACAGAAGACCTTACCATCGAAACCCTTCAGTTCGAACGGAGGAAACAATCGCTGCTGTAGCTGCTGCCATACAAAACAATCCACGTGTTTCGACAAGAAGCTTATCTGCTCAAATGGGTGTAAGCAGACAGTCATTACAGTCAATTATGCACAAAGATTTGGACTTATTCCCATATAAAATTCAAATGGCCAACAAACTGAACGCTGCATACTTGCCGATTCGCTTGGAATTTTGCCAGAAGATGCTTCAAATGGTGGAAGAGGATGGAAACATGTTGAACTGTCTTTTCATGTCTGACGAGGCCCATTTCGATTTAAACGACAACATAAACAAACAAAATTGTCGAATATGGAGTGCTTCCAACCCACAGATACTCCATGAGACGGAATTGCATCGACTTCGTGTCACAGTGTGGTGTGCAGTTTCATCACGCTGCATTGTCGGGCCCTACTTCTTCGAAGAAAACGGTCACACCGTTACGGTTACTGGAGACCGTTACTTGAGCATGTTGAGAGAGTTTTTCTATCCAGAATTACGCCGAATGAGAATTTCTTTCAACTCTGTGTGGTTTCAGCAAGATGGTGCAGCTCCTCAAATAGCCAAACCTGTTATGACAGAATTGCGACGAAAATTTCCCAATAAGCTGATATCCAGAAACTCCACATTCCGTTGGCCACCCAGGTCGCCTGACCTTACTGCACCTGACTTTTTCTTGTGGGGTTATTGCAAACAGGAAGTCTTCAAAGCAAAACCAACAAATTTGAATGAACTAAGGCAATCCATTCGAGAAACAATTGCGGCTATTCCTGTCTCAACTCTCCAAGCAGTAATGAACAACTTTTTGGTAAGATGCCGCACATGCATCGACGAGCAGGCGGGGCATTTAAATTCCATTATTTTTAAAACTAATTAAGCTATATTTAATAAAATTTAATGAGCTTTAACATGAATAAAAATGAATTCCATACACTGAAAAAAAAATTATTTGAGTTTCTTAATGTAGCAAAATTCATCAGCCACCCTGTACACAAAAGATGTGCCAGCTGAGCGTAAATGTCAAATCGATGTGTCACGCAGAACAAAAATTGGAAATTGAGTTAGGTTTTTACGCTGTGCGGTTAGTTTAGGTTGCTCTCATACAATTTGTATATGCATGGGACATTTTATTAGACTGAAAATTGCCGGAGTGCGTCTATATTAGGTTGGCCTGTAAGAAATAATTATTATTTGTACTAAATTAATTGAAAATTGAATTACAAAAAAGTGTTGCAATGGAAGTGCAAGACAAATGCGTCATTTGCCAAATCAGCATGTATCGGAAGAGTGTACTTCGACCTTTACCGTGCAAGCATTGGGAAGTGTTGCATTCTCAACCGAGCTAGTGGAGTCTGGATCTGGATCCAATTTGCAGACAAGTTATTACGGGTATTTTTATACCATCCCATTCCGTAACAAGCTTCTTGGTAGTTATTTTTAGATACGGAATTAGTACAGCGTAAAAAGTATAAAGTAAATAAAAGACAAGGGCAGGAAAAAAAAAGTCGAAGCTGCTAACCGAAATAAGGATGGATAAGGATTGGCCGCTATCAAGAACAAAAATACGTATACTTGGGTAACCTCTGGCAGGAACAATATGCTCCAAAGCGGATGAAAAAAACCGAATTGCCTTACGGATGGAGATTTGGAGAGCATAAGGGGGAAGACTGCATAAGAAGTCTAAAAAAATTTAAATTCAAAGTTGGCAATTCCATAATGAATCATCTGCAATTTAGTCTGTTTACAATTGAAAGCGTACACCAGCCAACAACCATCAATAGCTCCGCAAACAAGCTCAAACGTTGGATCTTTAAATAAGTTTATACAAGCAGGAAATCAGGTAATCGAGGTAAACGGGACCGTGCTCGATCTGGGTGCAGAGCAGCGCAAGTAATTTCAGCAGCACGAGGACCAACTATTCATTTGATTGGGGAAATTGCCATTTGCGTAGTTATTGCGGATCGTTCAAAGCTTCAGACGAATGTCAGTGGATTAACAGGGTCATACAGAAGTGGATAGATTATCGAGACAACCTCGGCGATTTGGTTATAGTGTGCGATAACGCATCGTTGCTTGTGCGCGACTTTTTGGCCAAAAACAACACACTAATGATGCCGCAGCCACCGTATTCCCCAGATCTGGCCCCCTGTGACTTTTTCTTGTTCCCTTAACTGAAGAGGCCCATGAAAGGACGACGTTACGCTTCTCTTGACGAGATAAAGACGGCATCGAAGGAGGAGCTGAACAAGATACAAAAAAATGATTTTTTGAAGTGCTTCGAAGATTGGAAAAACCGTTGGCACAAGTGTATAATATCTCATGGGGATTACTTTGAAGGGGACAAAATAGATATTCATGAATAAATAAATAATTTTTGAAAAAACACAAAATTCGCGATACTTTTTGAACACACCTCGTATGCTGACGAGAGTAAAACTAATTTATTTCGATGTGATGGAAAAGGTTGTTGGAAAAACCTAAAAAAACGGTTAAGCACGGTGGTGGGCCAGTGATGGTTTGGGGTTGTATGGCAGCTTCAGAAGTTGGAAATTTACATTTCATAGATGGCATAATGAACAAACATATATACTTGGCTATTAAAAAAAAACTTGAAAGAGAGCTTTCAAAAACTTGGTATTGAAGAAAACTTTAAGTTCTACCATGACAACTACCCAAAGCATTCAGCTCATGATGTCAGAAACTGGTTGTTATATACGAGTAACTGCCCAAAAGTTATCAAAACGCCCGCACAAATACTTTATCTCTGGAATGTTAAATACATTTTTTTTAAATATAAGGATTTGTATTTTCCCATATTGGCGATCCTGCCAGGAGATATAATTAAAATATATAGCTGGTGCACGATAAGCCAATAGCAGCAATCATCTAACGGACATATTTTAGCAAAGAATCTATAAAAAGGAAAGATTCTCGATTCAGAGAAGTGAATAATTGAAAAAGAGACAACGCTGGCTTAATTATCAAAAATATCGTCGAAACAATGCGAAGAAAACTGCAAACTATCGAAAACCAAACAGGGAGTGCAACAAAATATTAAATTTTTCTTCAAACTTTTGAATTATTAAATTTTTAATATTATGTCCGACTTTCAATGCGAGACGAAAAGGTGGCCTTATCTTAGTTTTTGTTTCATATGCTTATTTTTACTTTACTTTGAATATGTATTTTGTTAAATTTTTTAATAATAATGCTGTATGTGACGATATAAAGAAAAATGAGTTGAATATCTTTTTTCAAAACAAAAATATCTTAGGTAGAAATTTTGTTCTATGCTTCTGACATTCAATGTGAGGGATTGTAGTAGTTACGTGTTTCATCCCTGTGAACAAAAATATGAATACTAAAATAAGAACCAAATAAACATGTGCATTAGAAGCAGGGTTGCCACTAAGAAAAAAATTAACCAACCATCATCAAAAAAAAATCTACCAAAATTGGAAAAAATCTACCAAGTTTTTTTTTTTAGCAATTTTAAGAAACGAACTTTATTTGTTAATAAGGAACATTTAGTTTAATGTATAGTATATATAAAATCATCCCATGTCTTTTTAATTTAATGTTTCAAAAATAATCAATTCAAACACCTCTTCGCTTGAGCTTAAAAATAAGAATAATTAGCTAACTCAAAAATTACAAATTCTCTGGTAAAAACCTGCTGTCGCTGCTGTTTACGGCCCCCGTCCTTAATTCTATGTGCATTTCTTTTCACACAACAAATCTACAGCAATTATTACATTTAGAAATTTATATATATAGGCTCAAAATAAAACATTTTATTACATACCTATCCATTTCTCTTCTTTTTTCTTTTTACTGGGGATATTTATTGCACCTCGGATTTTCTTTTTATTCTTTCAGTGAAGGTTATTTTGAATTGAGTTAGAGATGTTCGCTCATCATCGATATATGTACATATACGATGAATGTGTTCGAAAAAATATGTAATAATATTCGTACTATGGGAAGCGGTCGAAAAGGACTTTGACACATCAAGCAAATTCACAAACGAAAGGTCAAAGAACACTTTACTGAAGCCATTTTGAAAAATCTACCAAAATGGAGAAAATACTAAATACCTTTCTACCAAATCAAGGTTTTTGAGATATTACCAAAGTGGTAACGCTGATTAGAAGTCTTTTTGAATTATACTATCTACGTAACGAGGCGCATTTTGTAGTCAGTTTCGACTTCTGGACTATTATTTATGATTTTGAAGTACAATTGATTATTCTAAAATTAATTTTATGACTTGCCAACCTGCTCAGTAACGAATATCAAAAGCTGTAATTAGTAGCGGAGTAACTGCGGATAAATTGTAATCAGAAGCGGTCGGATATTGATCAGCAGTAGAATATCGGTTGAGAGCAATGGCTAGTAGTAAGCACTTTGGACAAAAACTGTAACACATTTATACATCTTTTATGAAAATCAAATTGATGCGTTTTTGAAAAATTGATATATAAGTTCTAAGTAGTTTATAAAATTAAATGTAAGTTATTTAACCTTGTAAGAGCAAATATAACGAGCGATGTTACCTCGAGTCGGAAAAACTGATTACCCAATAATCGATCTTTTTTTTCTTATATATAAAATAATTTGGAAAAATTAAAATAATCGAGTTTGTTCACAAATCGGTTTCCTTTTACGAAAAATGCCTTTCCGATATATTAGCAAAAATGTCTTATGAAGAATTAATTCGAGTGAAAATCATTTTAGATAGTATGCATGATTATAAACGAGCCAAGAATAAAATTTTTATGAAAATTACTATTGTTTTGATTCTTTTAATCATTTAATTAAATATTAGAAGTTATTTTATTTAAATAAAAAAGTAAACGCCGGCTTATATATATGACCGCGAAGAATGCTTAATGCAATATTTTTGCAATAATTTTTTTATTTTAAGGAGATCCAAAAGAACACGAAATACCTAAAACAATCTGGGCAAGCGCGCTTTATTTTTCGAGGATGGTAAGCTTGTAAGACAAAATACTTTAGATAAGTATACTATTCTCATTCTTGGTTGAGAAGAAAACATAAAAAAAAAATTTGAATTTTGAAATTTTTGTTTTTTTTTATCTAAACCGGACTTGTTAAATTCACATTAAAATTGATTATTTCAATTATTTTCAAATTAATAATTGATTACAATTGGAAAAAAGAGTCAAAGATACTCAAAAAAAAACCAAAGTAATCAACAACAATCAAACAATTGTTATACCCAGCATGTACTAGTACACAGGGTATTATAGTTTTGGTCATATAACTGTTGTTTGTAACGGTACAAAACAATAGTGATAGATGTGAAGTTACATACGATATACCAAAGTTCTTAGAATGAATAGAAGAATCCATTGAGACATGTCCGTCTGTTCGACGATAACTTGAGTAAAAATTGAGATATTTGAATGGAATTTGGCACACGGGTTGCTTTCCGGCCAAGGTAGGTTTCTATTTGAAATGGGCGAAATCGAACCATAACCACGCCCTTTTTTCGATATCGAAAATTTCGAAAAAGGTATAAAGTCTGTTAATGCAATAACAAGAGCAGCTACAATGATGAAATTTGCTAGATTTATTAATTAGGTTGCCCCATTGACGATTTTATAAAATTTTTGGAAAAGGGGCATGGCACCGCCCACATGTAAGTAAAGAAAATTTCAAATTTTGACTGTTAATAACTTCAGAACCGTTTAAGCTAGTATAACGAAATTTTGTAGGAGGCATACTATTGTTGTGGTAAATACACCCATAGAAAATAAGCGAAATCGCCTTTTGACCACACCTACTTTTCCATAAAAGTTATATGCAAAGGAGGTATACAGGTATAATAATATAATTTGGCAGTTAACTCAATTTTCTTATTCTTTATACGATTCTTGCAAAATTTGGAAAGTGGGCGACTGTTAATAACTTCAGAACGGTGTAAGATAGAATTACGAAACTTTAGAGGTATACTATAGACATGTAGAGTACGCCAACGGATAATAAGAAAAATCGGTTAATGACCACGCCCACCTTTGGACCATAGTTTTCTAAAAGAGAGGTAGGAAGCTGGAACATGCCATATCTTCTTCACTGATGCAGATAGAGTTCTAGAATTTCGTTGTTACAATGAACTGATGATCTTATTAATGGGCGTAGCTTCAGAACTGTGTTAAATAAAATTGCGAAACATGATGCGGGGTATACTCGTACTATTTACGCTTTTCAAAATGATATATTGCCTATGCTGTAAATAGTGAATTCAGGAATCTACAGTGAAAATTTCATAAAGATCGGTTGAATATCTTGGACGCCTGTACAAGATTAAAATTTTATATAGCATGGGAGCATGGCACTGTATACTGTAACCGGTGAATCCAAGAACCTACTGTGAACATTTCATAAAGCTCGGTTAAGTACTTTGGACGCTAGACACACATTCATTTTTATTTATAACATTGCCCACATGGTAGTAGAAAAAGTTTGAAACCTCTATAGGTCATAACTCCACAACGATTTAGCAATTTACCACGACCACCTTTACACAGCTGGGTATTTAGTGTTCGGTTCCACCCGAATTGGTTTGCGCATATCCATGATCCAGTCACCATTAAAATCCTCTTTGGAGAGCCGACATTTTTTAATGAAGACTTAAATTTTAATTTTATATTTTGTTGATATTTTTTATTTCTTTTATTTTGAAGCTTAGCATTCGAAAGTTCTAAGCTGTTATTCGTATAACACGCCCGTGTTCGGTGATAAAGGATCGTAGGAACAGTTTGCTTCGAAAAGTTCTTTAAAGAATACGATATACGAAAATTCGATTAGAACCATTTTCCGAAACGCGATACAGAATAGGCCCAGTTCCTCGAGGCAAACTTTTTCTGCGATTCTTCATCGCCGAACAGGGGAGTGTAAGGGGCCTTTATTTATGTAAGCATTCTATTTCTTTATTGGCTTCTAACTGTTTATTTTTACAGCATACAGATTGTTTTCAAGGAATCTTTCAGCGTATGTGGCTGGCACCAATATTGGCAAAAAAATTGTTGAAAAGGACCAAATACAAAGATACTTTGACTACATATACTCGCTACAGAAGGCAAGTATAAAATAAATATTTTAACTTTTCAAAACTCTTAAGAAAAATAACAAAGATAGGGGTTTTAGTCAGGGACGGTAGCGGTTTGGTGTTTGGTAGGCGTATTTTTTCTTTATAAATTTTAAAATTTTCTTTAAAAAAAATTTAGAACAATAGTGGGTGTTTTTTATTTGTCACTTCGACGCTAGATAAAAAGTTCTGCTTGAATAAAAAAATTTTTGAATTTGAAGCAAAAAAAGGAATAAAAAGATTGCAAGCGTTTATAATTTTGATTGCTAGTTCTCAGCCACACGTTGTATCGATTTTGAAACTTAAGACTAAAAAAAAAATTGACTATTCTCTGCTTGCTTAATATTTTGTTGCTTTCTTACTAAAAACTTTTCTAAGCAGACACAAAAAGCTAGCCACGATGTGGCGAATAAAACGAGCCTACTATAACATTTTGAAATCGGTATTATTTCGTTTTAAGTTATCTTTTTTCCTATTAGTTTGCAACTGTATGGCACTCAGCAGGTGCAATCTCGGAACTTATGCATTATTATAAAAATCTGAACATCAAGTCAATGTCAGCAAAAAAAAACAAAACGGAAATATACAAACTCCTGGAAAGTTTATTAAATGAAAAAGGTGAGCAGTTTTTGTCTAACACGTCGTGGATGATATATGTTTTTCTTTTACTAGAGTAGTAGGTTTGTTCCATAATGCGATTTGCTCTAGATACTTCGAAATGTCTAGCCTTGATGTGTTACTTAAAACTACAACAAAATATTTGCGCGCAGCACTCAGTATAATTGATTGATATAAATATAATCACGATTTAGCCAACGCAATTAATTCTTTTATAAAATTTTAATCAGGATAATGTGGCAAACATAACCTAGAAACCTTACATCTTAATACGAGCTATTCTTTTATATTTGTATATCCGCACTATCTCGAAAACTGCTAACTAGATTTGTATGAATTAGATAGGGTACTACATTTTAAGAATTTCTACCTGGGCGCTGCCACACAGAGTGATTTTCTGGGGTTACCATCTATCTGATTTTGTTTGTTATGTTATGAGATATACTGATATTACATCTATAAGTAAGATACTTCACGTCGCACTTAGAAACAAAATTTTAACGCATGGCTACCACATAGGGTTGCCACCTAATTACATTACATTTCATTTATTTTTGGCATATCCGCTTAATATAATATAAATATAAAATATAAATATATCCACTTTTATCTCGAAAACGACGACCATTTGGATGAATTTTTGTATATAGGAAATTTGGTGCATTTCAATCATTTAAGTGTTGCCAGCAGAACCTACATGAAGTTTTGAAAAATAGACATATGATATCTTTATCGATTTGAAAGCATATTTTGATAGTCGGAATTCTAATAATAAATGAATAAAAAAAGGAGAAAAAGTGTGCCTTTCGGCGAACGAAAAAAAAAAAAACCGGAGCGGCTGCACCCTTATAGCCACTGCACTGTTGACAGATACAAATTTGAAACTTTGGAGAGCTTCCCATATTTGTGAGACAGCTTTGAAAGCGCAAATAGTCAGCTGAAGTTCAACAAAATACTACTTTGAACTCATAAAACAGTTGAGAAGCCCATAAATCCATCTCTCGACGAACAAAGAGCGCAACCTAACCGGATTCATTGCTCAGATACATTCAGGGTGACGATAAAAGATGGGGTTAAATTATTGGAGAGAATGATCTGAATGACCCTTTGACCCTTTAGGAATTATTGATGGAAAAAAATACTGATTAGATAGTTAGGAAGAGCTCCGACATGCACGAGGCAGATAACGATAACTCTGCGCGACCGTCATTATGAAATCTGCTAAGGAGAATTGATGCGCATTCTTTTAAGATGATATGCCCATGGTTAGACAGAAAAAGGAATATCTTCTTTCCCAGTTTCCTATGCAGAAGCTTTCAGAATGAGGAGAAAGAGGAGGCGATTCAGATAGCAGAGGTGAGGTAGATCTTTGGCTTCTTGTACATATGGGAGATTAAAAAAATTAGAAATGACTTTGTGAGCAATACTTGGTTGGACGAATGTGACCTCATCCGGCACGAATTTTAAATGGACAGAAGTGTCTCCAAGTGGAAGTTTGGGATACCTAACCTTCCCGCTATTACTCCATTTTTCTTCAACTTTTCGACTTCTACACTAGCTTCCATAGCATACTTAAATCGCAGACATGGAACGTGGTCTGCTATTCGCCTTATGATATGCCAACCGTTTAACACATAAAACGATAGCTGCATAGGCAATTATTTAGTTTGGCCACTCATCGAAATGCTTAAGCAGCATGTTAAGAGCCAGGTGCCACAGCAATGGCGATAACCCTATGGCTTAGTGAGCGCCACAATTGATATTTATCTTTCTGCAGCCACAAAGCTAATTAAACTTCCCAAAGCCGGTTAAACTTCAATATGTCCTAGGCCCTGCTTTTTGGCTCGTCATGGAAGGCTGATAAATGAATAAAAAAAGGAGAAAATTGACCTCCTTGATAATTCTGAAACAACAGTAGAGAAGACCGTGGCCATAGTTCCCATCCAGTATTAATTTCATATGTGTATTTGAACGCTTTATTCGGTCTCTTTCGGGCTCTTATACTTGCCATAAAACAAATGACTCACAACAACGTATAAATACGGAGCCGTGCACTAAGTCATATTTCATTTTATTTTCTTTAAACTTGAATCTACATGCAACCAAATTCATTAGGGCGGGATGCCACATCATTGAGCACTGAAATCAAAAACTTACGAGGAAGCGAAAATGGAAAAGACGAAAACAACAGTCAATCTGCAACAGTCGTCGACTTTGTTTTAATTATTTGCTATATAACAATTGCGGTAAGTAAAATAGTATAAAAACAAGTAAAGAGAGCGCTGTCTTCCGCCGACCACTTTTTACTCTCATGGACATAAACCACGATTTTCGCTGTGCGATCTTTATATGCAAGAAGCTCAACAAGATTTTGTATCTGAAACGGTCCAATGTATTGTACCGTTAATTTTTACGTATGCCTAAGTAGAAGATCGCGTTATATCAGACTTTTTCCCCCCCACCATATCTCACTCTGATTCAAGAATTTGCTATCTCAGCTGAAAATGTACAGAATTTAATTTAAGTTAGGGCATTTCTGGAACTCACGCTCAGGCAGACCTCTTGAATTCCCATTAGAATTGAGTAATCAATTGCTTGGTTGGCTTTTTCAATTAGTAATGATAATTTTAATTCTTTTTAAAATTCCGCTTACCAATTCATTGCCACTTAAAAAAAATTTAAAAATTGTAAAGTAATCAAAATCAAACAAACCAAATGTTTTTACTACCTTGCAGCAAATTATATGCGGCGTACTCCGCACTGCGAATTAGGATTTACCAGGATGGAGGGCCCTTGGTGAAGGTCACTCGTCCATCCTTAAAAATCTCCCTGCGCATATTTCGGACTATTGTATACCGAAGTACTGTTTCGAGAAGAAATTTGATATCAGAATACCTGAAAGGGAATTCTGGGAGAAAGGTCCTCCTCAGGACAACGGGCCAATCCATTTGTATACAGATGGTTCGAAACTTGAGGACAAGGTAGGCGGTGGGGTTTACGCCGCTCAGCTGGGGCTAAAATTTGGCTTCCGACTACCTGATCATTGTAGTGTTTCCAGGCAGAAGTGGCCGCTATACAGGAAGCTGTAGTATTACTGAAGACAGTGGTGTGAAGGTAGTGTTGCCGGCCTACCACACCGAAGGTCCATGGTTCGAGCCCTGGTACAGGTAACATCAAAAGTGATTTGAAAAAAGTTTTTCAAAACGGGGTCGCCCCTCGGCAGTGGTTTGGCAAACTCTCCGAGTGTATTTCTGCCATGACAGGCTTCTCAGCAAAAATTCGTCTCCTTTGTAGATGCCGTTCGGAGTCGGCAAAAAACTGTAGGTCCCACCAATTTGTAGGGAAAATTCAAATCGGCACACCACAAATTGGAAGAGAAGCTTGGCGCAAAAATCTCTTAGGAGGTTTATGATGATATACCTGTTGTATATCGCGCCATAGAGAGAGAGAGAGTGAACATCAATAGCGGTGATGTATACATCTTCTCTGACAGCCAAGCAGTCTCAAGGCGCTAGGGGTCTTCACATGCAATTCCAGGGCTGTGGAGAGCTGCCGCAGATCTCTCAACGAGATGGCTGAGGAACTCTTAATTCACCTGGTATGGGTGCCTGGACACTGTGACATACCAGGAAATGAGATGGCAGATGAGCTAGGTAGAGGGGGTACATCCGCTCCGCTTTCACAGTCCTGGAAGGGTTTAGGCATGCCGCTCGTGACCAGCAAGCTCTGAACGAGGAATATATTCCTCAAAGGGGCAATGGATAGTTGGGAAAACTTAGGTACCTGCAACCATACAAAAATGGTGTGGCCAGAGATTATCGCGAGTAGGTCGGAAGACTTACTCAAACTCAGAAGGGAGGAACTCCCATTGCTTATGGGACTTCTCACAGGGCATATAGGCTTAGGCAGACATGCGGAAAGGTTGGACATTCCCTATAATGATTTCTGCAGAAGCTGTAGAGACGAGGAGGAGCCTGAAACAGTGAGGCATCTTCTATGTGAATGTCCCGCGCTGTGGGGCAATAAGTTGAATTATCTGGGGTCAGGTATTTTCTATCATCTTGGCGAATTATTAAGAATTAAGCCAAAGGATATTCTGCACTTAGCGGAATCCACGAAATGGTTTGAGTATGGGGTCAGATCCATGTGGTATCACAACGGGACCTACGGGGCCTATGTGTACTAGTAGCCACTGCAACCTACCTACTACCTTTATATTAAGTTCCGTTCATTCCGTTCAGTCCGCTCATATCCAAACGAATTTTCGGAATCGTGCAAAGTCTTCTTGGGTAACTTCAAGTTGAGCCTTTTAACATATTTCCGAACTCCGTGACAATGCAATGTGATCGAAAAAAGTATCCGCTAGAGATATACGGAAAATTTATTAAAAATTTGGTATCTTACGATTGGTTTTTAAAAAACTTCCCGTTAACCTAAAGCATTGAAACCTTACACCAGGACTGTTGAATTTGATTAGTAATTAGTAATCAATTTATAAGACGGCTTTTTTAATTGGCGATGATTATTTTAACTGCTTTTCAAGAAAAAAACTAAAATAATCAAAAACATTTTTTCGATTACTTTTGATAATTGTTTAAGTATTGTTGGTGTGAGTATTTATGTGCTTCTAGAATAATACTGAAAAAAATCAAAAACAATCAAAACAAATTTTTATACCTTGTAGTGCTACGCATACAAGGTATATTAACTTCAGTCGCCTAACGGTGGTATGTAACGGCATAAACGGATCGAGATAGATATGGACTTATATACATCAAAATGTTCAGGAGGAAAAATGAAATTGATTAAGCCATGTTCGTCCGTCTGTGAACACGATAACTTGAGTAAATTTTGAGATATCTTAATGAAATTTGGTATGCGGGTTCCTTGGCACTCATCTCCTAGCGCTATTTAAAATGGGCGAAATCGGATAATAGCCACGCCCACTTTTTATATATAGAATTTTCGAAAATACAAAAAAAGATTATTCAGTACATAATACGCTTCAAAGGATAAAATTTGGTGTGTAGATTGACTTTAAGGCAGAAAATACATTTTTTAAGAAAGTTTTGAAAATGGGTGTGGCACCGCCCACTTTTGATTAAGTCAAATGAAGAAATAATATTAATCATAATTCAAAAACCGTTCAAGATATCGAAATGAAATTTAGCACACATATTTATATTCACAAAAGGAATGTTCCGGAAAAAAATGGGCGAAATCAGTTAAGGTCCAAGCCCACTCTTATACGAAAGATTTTGAAAATGATCATAGATATATCTAATAGGCAATAACTCTGCGTACAAAAGCTTTATATCATTTATATTTCGCTTTCAAAGTTTCCGTGAACGAAGAAAGTCGAAAAATAAAAATTTTTGAAAATAGGCGTAGGCCCACACTTTTTATAGTGTTTTATTCCACAACACTTTTTATGCCATAATTCCGGAAAAAATTGATTTGTCTAAACCAAATTTGGTGATAATGTTCTATATATAAAGGTAACTGTTTGCTGTAAAAATGGGCGAAATCGGTTAATGTCCACGCATAATAAGCTTTTCAAGCAAAACTCGACCGAAAAAAAATGTTGTGCATTTGGGGAAGCAGGCGTGGCGGCGCCCACTTTTCAGCATTAAAATTCCTTGTAGTTTCAACTAGATATTTCAATCATTTGTGACGGCCTTTTCCTTTATGCCGGGGTGAAGCTCAGTCCGTCCGGGGTTCCTGTGGGATAGAGAGCAAATCCCTAACGTCTCCTTTCAAAGAGAAAACTCCTGTTTAATAAATTTTATACAGCTATATGTTTTATTTGGTAATTCAATGCTACTTTAGGAAGACCCACCGCGTATGCCTTAACAATACCCTGCTCTACTAAAGGTCGCGAGGGTAGCAAACCACTAACCTTCCCGACAGCGGAGTTAGAAAAACCCCACTGTGTATAAATCTTCTAAAGGTTGCGAAGGTAGGAACCACCACTAGTCTTCCAAACAGTAGAGTTAGAAAATCCCCTACTGTATATAAAATGTAAAGTTCGTGAGTTAGGAAATCCTAAGAACTTCTTTCACCGCTGAGCAATGTGTCAGCAGGCTACTATGCCTATCATCTGCTTCTCAATAGTATGTAGTATACTGCTCCCAAAAATTTGGAAAATCGGATAACATACAAGTAAAATATTCGGGCAAGTTGTTAATACCCCACTGCAATAGGGACGTTATATATCTTTTTTGATTTTCATACCTTTAATGAACATGAAATGTTTGTAAGTATGAGAAGGAGAAGAGATGGGCCCATCAATAAGCAAAATGAAATAATAAGGACGATGAGCTGAGTCGATTTAGCCATGCTCGTCTGCCCGTCCGTCTGTCTATTTGAACGCAAATTTGTGCAAACATGTATTGGAATTTTGAAAAAATGTGGTTAGCAGTTGTGGGTAGGGAAGCTATTTATATACAAACAAATGAATGGCGGCCACCGTGGTGTGGCGGTGGTGTTGCCGGCCTACCATACCGAAGCTCCAAGGTTCGAGTCCTGGGACTGGCAACATCAAAATTGGTTTGAAAAAGTTTTTCAAAACGGGGTCGCCCCTCGGTAGTGGTTTGGCAAACTCTCCGAGTGTCTTTCTGCCATAGAAGGCTCCTCAGCAAAAATTCATCTCCTTTGTAGATGCCGTTAAAAGTCGGCAAAAATCTGTAGGTCCCGCCAATTTGTAGGAAAACATTCAAAACGGCATACCACAAATTGGAAGGGAAGCTCGGCGCAAAAATCTCTCAGGAGTTTTATGATGATATACCTGTTGTATATCGCGCTATACATATATATTTTTTTTAAATTAATTTACCCCTCAAAACTCATAACAGCAGTGTTTTTATTGAAAACAATCAGCTAGCTCTATAATACAAACTGAAAAGTAATAAAATAGACCTGCGTAATTTGGTGTGCCATATTAGATCAATACTAGGTATATAATGTTCGGTTCCACCCGAACTTAGCCTTCCCTACTTGTTTTAAAAAATTTTATATTTTTTTTTATTTTTTTTAATTATATTTTTATTTTAAATTATTGGCAAATAATCATTAAAAATTTTAAGTAATTGGTGAAAGGAGGGCTTTCTAATTACCTCTTTTGAGTTGGGTATTTCGTTAATTACCACTGAATAGAGTTTTTTACATGTCAGTCATAAAAGAAATGAAATTCAACATAGCGTAGGGTTGTATTAGGAAATCTGACCATTGTGTTTCCGGGATCAAATATGTGACCTTACATTGGTAATCAATAAATTCTCAAGAAAACAATTAATCAAACCAGTATACATTACGATTATTAGTCATTGTTAGACAGGTCTGATTTACACATACATCAACGACACCATAAAAAACCCGCTGGATGGAGCCCTGATCTGTAAAAGGGGGGTAATCTTGAGATCCTTTTTTCAGTATCTTCCCGGTGAAACTTGTCACATATTTCAGAACCTAGTGACAATGCAATACTTGATCAAAAAAATTTCGGTAGGTTTCGCACGGATCTAAATATTTTGAAATTTTTTTTAAAACTTTGAATCTTACGATTGTTTTTTAACTAACTTCCTGGTGACCTAGGGACTTAAAACTTAGCACATAGTTCATGCCACTATGACAGCATAGTTTTAGAAATGAAAATCGCACTAGGTGGCGCGTTTATCGTGATAACTGAAAATCGATGAAAAATAGGGGAATCTTGCCATCGATTTTTGAGTAACATCGCGGTGAGCTAAATACTTTAAACTTGACATATGTCCCCCCATATTACAAACTTATCCACTATTAACTGTTATCACAGTAGCATTGGGCCAACTGCGCTCCTGCGTTACTCGTCCATACTATTTTGCGAAAGCTCGAATCTTTTGAATTCGAAGTAGGGGTTGTTTTTGTTTCATAGTCACAACAAATCATGTCACTTTTTTGTTTTTTTTTTTTAAATAATCGTTAAAAGCTGAAAAATGGGTAATAAATCCCTAGTAAACTTTCCAAAAAGTTAATTAATAATACTGATAATCATTACGATTAGTAACCATTACTTACCAGGTCCGCGTTTTACAATTATTTGCTCTTGATAGAGTGATCTTCCACTCAGCACTCGATATTTGATACATAATTACCACTATTGGTGCAGTGCAATAACTCCCAAGGAAATAACGCCGAAAGGCTTTTAAAAAAGTAATAACTTCCACGGTCTTTATTTCATTTGTGAAAAGCCTATGGACTTTATTTCCTCTTTTTAGGAAATAGCGAACACACGCTTTTTGGGTGTTATTGCACTCCACCACCACTATTTATATCTAAAGTTGTGTTCAATATAATAGTAGTGAAGTCTCCATATCCATTTTACATCGTTCGACAAAATAAGAAGCTGTGATTTTAATAATTTTCATTTAAAATATAGCGAATTCCCTAACAGAAATCACATAAAAAGAAATTTCAAAGTTTACACAAAGTTCAGGAAAGTGAATTAAACTTTAAAAAATGTACATCAAAATCTTCAAATTTTTTGGAAGAGCTTCTAAAAACAATCAATTTTTGTACAACATTGTGACAGTTAGAACTCGGTTGAAAAATTTCCCTGAATTTTCAGAATTTTTTGCGTCAAGGGTGTTGAGTGATTTCTTCCATACAACGCATGAAAAATAATTAATTATGTATGGAAAAAAATACTCAAGGGGAAATTTTAAGATACTTCTAACTTGCAAATTATTATGCTAAAATTGAAGGAGCTATGAAACGCTTCTTGATATAATCTTTTCACCGGCAAATGGGAATTAAAGAAAATTGTAGATTTTATGAAGTATTCCTTGACATATTATATTCGTGCATTTGAGAATTTAAACGTTTTGCGTATATGAAGTTTTACTTAAGACTAAAGTGTTAATCATCTATTTAACAAAAGAGAATTGTGCGTTCCGACTAGCTGATTTGCAAAATCGTATTGCAATTTAAAGTGAAAGACAATCCGAGAATCTAACGAAACGAAGGGAAGTAGAAATATATACCTACAGCATTTATTCGATCGTCACACTACGGCTTGGCAAATCGTACCCTTGCCAAGAGATAAATTAGTACGCCTACCACTTTCCTACCGAACGAAGGATAGTTGATTATTGGAACAACAAGTTCTGTTTATTTCGTTGGACGATATCCACTTTAGTTTCACTACTATTGTATTGAACTCAACTGTATATATAAATACATCAATATTTAATTCATATATTTATTAACATATTTTTATCCAGGTTTTATTCATTTATCTAATTATCCTTATATATGGTGTATGTAAAAAACAAGACCGCAATAGAGCAATGATGAAGCCCCTAACCTGGTAAATAATTACTCCAAATTATTTTAGCTAGAATTGTTGATACAGCTTGCTATTTCACCGAAATATAAAAATAGGAATCCAACGTTTTATCGTCGCATTTGTTATTTTCCTCGCTAACTTTCTCTCCATTTCGGTCGTTGAAAAGTTAAATAAGACTCCATCAACTCGTTTTTCCTTGACAGTTTGGCTATCATGCTAGCCTATCAAAGGTATCAAAAAAGTATGAAACTTGAGGAAGTAGAAATGTAGGAAAGGCAGTTTTTTTGGATGAAGGGAGAACCTTATTACTCCCATTTTTATGCTCTCAGTAGAAGCGTGCAACAACTAACTTTTTCTGTCAAATTCACAACTCGTACGGGATCTCACGTCATATCAACAATTCTAAAACTAATGCCACTTTAATAAATATTGTTTTCCTTTCATTGAAGCATATACATAACATTGTTACTCCTTTTTGAAGTAATGGCGTTTGCCTTTTTCTTCCCATTTTTTTATGGAGTTATTGACTACAATGCAGTTTGTAATCAAACCGAAAAGTAAGTAAAAGGTTATGTTTATGAAATATTTAAAATTTTTGTAGTTCAATAGTTTTTGTAGCAGAACCTGTAGACGTTGTTCTGTTCGAAAATAAGCTTATAATTGGCTTGAAGCGTGTCGATTATCTTACCATGGCTCTGGTCGCATCGTGCACATCTGTTCGATAATAGACTTACCAGGAATAGCAGCGATGACAAGATCCAACAAACTTGTCAATAATGGCAGTCAGTCTTTCACATAATACGCTACATAAAATGTTATTGTTGTAGCATCGATAATAATATATCTTGTGTCATCACTATCGATGTGTAATACCATACCATCACTAGATCTAGTATACAAAGAATAATAAAAGAGAGTCGTAATGATATGCTGAAGTTGGACACATTGAAACACAACAATTGCCAACAATCAGGCAGTGCTATATTCCCTTAAGAACAGTAGCGACCCTTTGTATAAAAAGAGTTGTTCACGCCATCCTACACCTCACTTTGCCCAGAGTTCACGCACGAGGACTTGTATATTTTATATGTTTTAGATTTATATGTTTTATATCATTATTACAAAATAGAATATTTTATATTTTCCAGTAATTCAAAAGAAAAAAGTTTCTATAGTTTAATGCTAACAGATTGCAGAGCTAATGAGAATATATATACAATAATATCGGAAAATAATTTGGCTAAGCATCAAATATCTAAATGGAAACCTTTACGTGCTTCAGATTTGAAAACAGCATGCAACGAGGATTGCTCGCCAGTGTCTATAAAATTTATCAAAGACAAACTGATGATACAAAAAGATTTTAGTAGACATAGATGTCGGGAAGATCGTGTCACACCATCTAAATTAGCTAGACCATGGAGAGTCCCAATGATCGTTGATATCAGACAATATCAAAAGGAGGGATATGAAGGGGAAATGTAAGTACAATATCGGGTAGAATTAACGGATCCTACTATTAAAGTTACTTGTTAACTTTCGAGGTTTTCATGGTTAAGAGCCATTTGCGAGTTTGAATCAGATTACTAATCGTAATGATTACCGGTTTGATTGATTATTTTGTGGAAAAGTCTACTAATGATTGATTACCTATTTTCCTAGCTTTTTAATGATTACTTAAAAAAAAAAACAAGAAAAATCGAAAAAAATCAAAAGCAATCACGAAAGCTTTTATGATTACTTTTGATTATTTTTGATGGTTTGATTACTTTTGATAATTTTTAACTGTTTTTGACTACTTTTTGGTATTGCTACAGATGATCATAAGAACATACTGCAAAACAATCAATTGTAAGCAAGTTTAACGAGCTCAAGACCAGTTGATAATAATTCTTAGTTAATTATTATTATTTTTGATTAGAGGAAAAATTTAAAGCAACAAACATATACAGGCTATAGTTATAGTACTATTTCGAAAACAGCCACGATTTCTCGTCAGACTAATTTGTATAGTTTTTGCTATTTCAGAGGATCTTGTGGAGAATCGAACCCACTCTACTCTTTTTGATAAATTTTTTTATTTTATTCCAATGGTAATCAATTAGTAATTAAAGATTTTTGAAAACAATTAAAATAACCATTATTGATTGATTTAGATTCATGACATCAATTGATTACTCGTTTCTAATGGGAATTTAACAGGTCTGGCTTGAATCAATCGCCCGTAATAGTTTAAAAAACAAAAACTTTTCAATTTCTTTTATCAGTATGAAAAATCTGGATCCCTCGTCATCCTATTATTGGCCACGATTAAACGGAACAGAGTGCAATTTACTCTATGGATTGAAACTTGAAAATTTAGAAGAAGATCCAATTTATTTCCAACTTTACCCAAAATTGAGTGAGGCTAAATCTGCAAAATGCTTTGGTGGTTATAAAAAGGCCATTGAGTTCACTGATCTTGTAAATTCGAGTATTGGCGAGTTAGATGTTGTTTGCCAGGAAACTTATGCAGATTGTTCAAATTATGCAGAGGAGGCTTCTAAAGCTAACAATCAACTAAATGTGTTTAAAGCAGATGCGGAAAGGCAGCTGAGAGGTAATATTGGACCATGTAAATCAATATCGGATATGCTAAGAGGACGAAGAAGAAAATACTGCAATTGCGATATGTACATGCTGGTGAGAAAAATACTTTTATCTTCCTTCAAGTATTGACTGATGTGGAGGCGGTTGGTACCGGAACCGCTTTCAAATTTGCAGTCGCTGCTTCCAAACATCTTCCATAGTATAGAAAAGTAAAAAAAAAAAAACGATTTCGTTACGACCAATAATGTTCAAAATTTCTGTAGTCCCGAATAATGATCAGCAACCACATTCTCAAATAAAACACAATTTCTCAAATAATCGACCTTGCCGTACGACAAGTTCAAACTGCGGTAACTTTCTCGCGTAGACATAGAAATCGAATCAAAAGGATGTAAAATTCCTGTTTATAATAAGAATTTCAATAAAGCAAAATACATCGCTCGTGGAGTTGCTCTTCACATAATGAGCCCGTAACTTGCCACTTTCCACATATACTCGTATGTATTTAAGTGCTATTATTTGTTCTTATAATTCAAATTTAAGTGCACATCTCTCTCTACTACCGTTGTTTTTGTAATTTTAGTTATAAGCCTGGTACCTACTAAGAGGTCTATCAGCAACTTCAGCTGTTATGCTAAAATCACGAAATTCTCCAGAAAATTCTAAATGAGATAACTTGGTATCACTAATTTTGAGTGACATTCTGTTTTATGCACATAAAAAAACAAAACACGAGAGTTGAAAAACAATTTTTATAAAGCCAATTTCATAAAAGCCAAGTTCATAAACGCACTAGCCGTCGGTTAATTTGGTGGTACAGCGAACAATTTATCTTAACTGGTATTTAGACAGCAATAACTACAAAAATGTACTAATTGGGGAGAGCATTTTTAGGAGCTGCGGGACGGCAGATTTTTTCCCGGCGAGAGCTCCGCCTGAACTCATAGACCCCGATAAAATAATTTGTTTTAAAATTCTTGTGCAAGAACTAGCATTTTAATAACATATAAAAAAAATAAATTATGTATCAGGCCAGCATCGGTATCAACGCAATAATGCAAAACCACGCAGCGTCACACAGCTTTCATGGAAGATGTTGACATTTTATTATTGTTTATATGTGCAGAAACATACTTTTGGAATTTTGAAATTTCCGTGGATATTTTTAGAAATGTGGCGATAATGTATTAATTATCAAGTTGTTATAGATCAATTGTCTCATCAAAATCGGATGCTATTTTAGTTAGAATTGGAAGCCTCAACGATACAGCTCTGTCCCAATTCCAAGCTAACACCGGTTCTCCTTACTTGTGTTACACCTTTTCATCATTGAATAAACTCTTAAAAAAAAAAATTGAAAAATTACTGCTAAATGTAAACAAAACCAAAATTGTGAACAAAGTCTGGCAAATTTAAAGACCATTTCGAATGAAAAAAAAAAATGCAACCCTAATACGTCTTCCTGTTTATTGTGCCATGATGAGAGCTATTCAACTATAATGTTATTGAGCAGTCATTCTGTAGCGAGCATTACGACATAAAACGATTAGTCCAATTTTTTCAATCTAGCAACAACTCCTGATCTTAGATAAAGGAATATCGAGAAAAAATTATTTGGGAAAAGTATATTCATAAAATTATCGACTGTCGTTTCAAAGTTAGTACATTCAACTATTGATAACTTGTTCGAAGCACAGGCTTTTCGGGACCATTTCGATACTGTCTGGATTATTTCAAGATCATTTAAATTACACTGGTCTACAGCCAAAAACCACCAAAGACGCGAATATGAAATTCGTATGTAAAACCACCCCCTGATTCCGGAAATCGAGGGTATTTTTGATTCTATGCTACCGTTTTTGAGATATTTATGACTTACCGCTAATAAAAAGGCTATTTAAAAGCTAATAAAATTTGCTTTAAAGAATGCATACAAAACTTTTCGCTAGGCCCTGTAGGTTCGATGATAATGAACCGTCAATACGGATTTTTACCTTTTTTTGTAAAAATATAAAAAAATGTGTACATTGCGAGGAAGGATATCGAAAACTTTTTATTTTTTCCAGATATTTTTTTCTCTCTGTAAGCTCTGTTTTATTACAAAAAAAAAATAAGCTGTCATCCAATAAAATCGATGGACTAATACAAAAGTTATAAGCATTCAAATAAATTTAGCCATATAATACTGAAGTACCCTACACGTACATACTTATGTATTAGTATTCATATATTAGTTGTACGTAGGTAGATTTTTGAAGGGTGATTAGATACAAAAAACTGTTAATGCCGTTTTCTCAAGTAGGTAAACTTTAAAATTTCAAACCCAGGTACATTTGAAGCAAGAGCAAATATTTTAAAGCAGGTAGTGTTTTCTTCGTAGGCTTCGATTTTTACTTGATCTGTGTATAAACAGGAGTAAATGCGAATTGTTCCTTCATAATATCTCCAAGGCTCACCGGATACGGTTCAGTCTATAAGTGCATTTTATAACCCGTCATTTACTTAAAAAAAATTATCTGAATTAAAGGGCGCGAGAGTTTGAGTGTAAAAATGATCCTGTTTCATTTGCGGTCAATATATTGTTAAAAGGATGCGACGTGTGTTGTCAAATCCTTTGAAAGTTACATACTATAAGTATTTTGGCATTCAGCCTAAAAACACTGGAAAATCATGGACACCGAATACCACATGTCGAATCGAATTGATTCATTCGGAATCCGGAACAAAAATGTGCGTAGTAAAATTTAGGAATTTGCTACTTTTTAATGCACAACTAATTTCTGAAACTATCTACTTGGACAACATATGAAATTTAGTACACCAATGAAGTGGAGGGACTCAACATGCCATTCGACGGACTGCTATATTTGTACTACAGAAGGGTTGGAAAGTCAAGAAAAGTGACGCATGCCAGCGTATCTACAGCGTCATTGCCAGTACCAAATTCAACGGGAGTTGCTCATCTAACTACATTGCCATTGCCACATTCAACTTTAGTTCCGGATCGAGTTTCATTGTCAACAGCAGCATCTGATTACGCCGCATCAACTTATACTGAACTTCACACGGAAATCGAAATAAACGCTTTGTCACAAGCACAACTCAATGATTGGATATGAGATTTGTAATTGTCCAGAGCTACACAGCTCTCGTATGCAACAATTTAAATTTCTTTCATCCGATGTTAAGGTAACATATTATAGAACTCGTCACGAACCATTTTCCAAGTTCTATACGAAAGAGGACAGTGTTTGTTACTGCAAAGACATAACTGGCTTATTCAAACAGTTTGGTGAATCATATGATTTCAAAGAGCGGCGATTGTTCTTAGACGGCAATAAACTAAGTTTAAAGGCCGTATTATTACATATTGGCAACCAAAAGCCGTCTATCCCGATCGCGCATGCAGTAAACACGAAGGAAACCTACGCGATAATGCAAGAATTATTTAAACTTATCAAATATGAAGAGCATGATAAGAAAATATGTGCCTATCTTAAAGTCGTTGGAATGCTATGCGGTCTACGAAGTGGGTACACAAAATACGGTTGCTTTCTCTGCAAATGGGATAGCCGAGCTCGTCAAGACCACTACATCATAAAGGATTGGCCAGACCGAATCGAATGGTGTGGATAACATGAAATACTCCCCTCTTATAAATAAAGAAAAAATTATTTTACCCTCGCTCCAAGCGAGAGCCATAATTACGAGATGATAGTGAACGACTTAATCCAGAACTATGCGAAAATGGGTAAATAAAAAAAAACATATCTAAGGCCGTTTTCTAAAGTAAACTTTAAAACCTATCTTCCCAATAAACAAACAATTTTTATGAAAATTTTAAAGTTTACATGAGAAAACGGTCCTAAAACTGAATTCATCGTTCAGTTCCGAACAAATTTTTTGCTTACATTTGGTCGGTCTCTTATCATTCTGTATCAAAGAAGTGGAAAACACACTAATGTGTCACTTATTTATGTAATTTACTTATTTATTTTCTTTTCAGGAGTCTTTAAAAATTCATTTTCTGCACTCCCATTTAAATTTTTTTCCGCAAAATCTTAGTGACGAAAGTGATGAGCATTGCGAACGGTTTCATCAGCAAATGAAGTTAATTGAAAGTCGGTATCAAGGATTCTGGGATGTCGCAATGATGGGTGACTACTGTTGGTTTCTCATAAGAGAAACCGATCCTAATCTAAAGAAGCGTCGAAACAAAACAAATAACTTTTTCAAGTATAAAATAAGATCAAGAGTTAAGACAAAACTTACATACATTTTTATCGTATCGTATATACTCGTACATATGCTAATATTTGTCGGGTACTTATGGCTATATGGGGTATTATTTGGCTATATTTATTTAAATGCTTATAACTTTTGTATTAGTCCATCGATTTTGTTAGATGCAAGCTTAATTTTTTTGTAAGAAAAGGGGAAGAAAACTGTCTGGAAAAAAATAAAAAGTTTTTGATATCTTTCCTCGCAAAGTACACATTTTTTTATACAGGGTGGCGCGAAAGTAATCCTCCTATCAGAAAATGCTATAAATTTTGCGATTGGCCCCTAAAGTCAGTTCTGTTTTGACATTTGTGTAGTAAACACATGCGAAATACACGTTAATAAACAATGTTACGCTACACTGCTCCAGAACGCGGAATATTTGCTGACTATTTATTTGACCAATAATCGGTCGGGGCCAAACGATTACTGTGAATGGTGAGCGCTACAGAGCAATGATCAACGAGTTCTTTTTGCCGCAACTTGATGAATTGGGATTGGAAAACATGTGGTTCCAACAAGACGGTGCAACAGCACACACTGCACGTGCCACAACCGATATGCTGAACATCGGAAGCTTACTTTTGCGCCACCTTGTATTTTTACAAAAAAAAAAGGTAAAAATCCGTATTGATTGCTTATTATCTGAACCTACAGGGCCTTGCGAAAAGTTTTGTAAGCATTGTTTATAGCAAATTTTATTAGCTCTTTTTTCAATTTTTCAAACCGTTTTGGAATTGCTCAATTTGTTATTGAGATATACATGATTAAGTGGAGCCATATTTTTTTTTTTGAAATAACGGTAAATCGTAAATATCTCAAAAGCGGTACAATGGAATCAAAAATAACCTCTATTTTCGGAATCAGGGGGTGGTTTTACATACGAATTTCATATTCGCGTCTATGGTGGGGAAAAAAAGTTCGAATTTGTAGACCAGTGCTATTAAATAAATTTTCCCAATTTAAGACCGGTTTTGTTATTTTATAAAATATTTATTTTAAACATGTTGAGAATTTTGAAAAGAACACCAGCTATTCGGAGAGATTTTGAGAGCTATGCCAATCACTTGGCAATCTGCCGGTTCTTAGTTTGTCTCTTTTTCTATTTATTATTGGTTGCTTTTATTTTACCTGTGGGCGCCAATCTAATATTATTTCAACATTGCGTGAGCATTTTTCTTGCATTCTATGAATTTTTTGCTCAGCTGAGCGTTTATAGTACCCTTATATAAGTTCTTTTCATGTTTGTACGCTGAATTAAATACTATATTTTGGAACCTTGACTCGTTAAACTTGGAACGGAGTTCAGAATCCTGTGAATATGCAATGCAAGTGAAAAAAATTCCGTTAGGTGGCACGCTAGTGGACATAACTCCAAATTCCTGAGAAACGGTGGGAATCTTGCGATCTAGTGAGTAACTTCGCGGTAAGCTATTTCATGGAAAAAATTCCGCTAGGTGGCGCATAGACCGAGGTATTTAAAAAGTTCGTTTGAAATTGAGAATCCTCTGATTGAATTTAAATTTTTCCTGGCTGCCTAGGAACTTAAAACTTAGCGCATTGTTCAGTCGCGTTGAAAATACCACTTTTAGAAAACAAAACTCCGCTAGGTGGCGCACTTATCGAGATAACTGAGAACTCGAGAAAAACGATCTAGGTCTTTCAACACACTAATTTAACATTAACAGACTAATAACGACCGCCGTGGTGTGAAGGTAGTGTTGCCGGCCTACCACACCGAAGGTCCATGGTTCGAGCCCTGGTACAGGTAACATCAAAAGTGATTTGAAAAAAAGTGTTTCAAAACGGGGTCGCCCCTCGGCAGTGGTTTGGCAAACTCTCCGAGTGTATTTCTGCCATGACAGGCTTCTCAGCAAAAATTCGTCTCCTTTGTAGATGCCGTTCGGAGTCGGCAAAAAACTGTAGGTCCCACCAATTTGTAGGGAAAATTCAAATCGGCACACCACAAATTGGAAGAGAAGCTTGGTTCAAAAATCTCTTAGGAGGTTTATGATGATATACCTGTTGTATATCGCGCCATAGAGAGAGAGACTAATAACGAGATCATTAGGATAATAAACACAAATAAATATTAAATTTTATATATATTTCTTTCTTAATAGAATGGAATCTGGGTTGGTAGTCTTTTACTCCTGCTGACCTTGTTCATATCCCTTTTGCTGTTGACATGCTTAATTTGCATTTTCAAACATTGTGACAATTATGAACGTGTAACTAGAAGGTAATATTAATGATATGCCTAATAATTTCATTATTTTGTATACTATGTTATGTAGTTGCTATGCTATGTTAAGTAGTGCTAATTTCCGCTTAAGTTGTCGTCGCTCATATTAAGTTATGCTATGCATGTTTTGTTACGTTATGTTTTTGAAATATAATTCCATTTGATTCTAGGAGTTCACAGGCATCGAAACGTGGTGAAAGAGGACCTCAAAGGCAGTTACCTCGGTCAAACTCAATAGTTCTACCACCTATAGCCCTACCCAGAGCTGCGATTCGCATGATGCAAGCCAATCCAAATGCGCAAGTACGTTATCTGGTCAAAAAGAAAGCCAAATAAACTTTATGTAAACACAAACGTAAATATTAGAAAAGCATTGGAACACTTGTGGTGGAAGATTTGGTCGAAAATCAACAACATACGAGTATATTACCGTACTGAAACAAAAAAAACATATATTTTAAATAATTTTTCTGAATAAAAATGTCTAACACAAAACCTTTTCCTCTTTTTTATCACAATTCCAGCA
Organism: Merzomyia westermanni; assembly: GCA_949987695.1. NCBI lineage: Eukaryota > Metazoa > Arthropoda > Insecta > Diptera > Tephritidae > Merzomyia > Merzomyia westermanni. Next base: position 52,650,683 of record OX465289.1, on the reverse strand, counting down.
TATAATCTTCCCCCGTTCATGACGAAACGGGCTTACGTTTGTGAGATCCCAATTATTTAATATGATCCCGGTTTTTCGATCGCTTCATTTGGAAGACAGATGAATCAAACCTAAATGGCAAGGCCAGCAATGGAGATTATTCGGACCTAGTAAAAGGCTTCCCGGCTATTGCAGCAAAGATCGGTATTCAGAATCCTTAAAATGTGTCCATTCCTCTTCTTTTACGGCTGCAGTACTCTGCATTGAATCGAATATTCAATCGATTACAAGCAGTCGGTTAACGAATAGCGTCTTTCTGATATCTCTTACTCTGGTGTACCTAGCAAGTTAGGCCCCAGAGAACATCCCTCCATAAACACTAAATCCAGATGGTCACTGGTAGCCATTGATGAGGTTTCAAGTTAAACTTGGCTCCGCATCATTGAGAACTAAATGTGGTTGCTAATCGTTATTGTTGTAACTGTAAAAATACTCCCCGAAAGTTCGGAAAGTTTTAAGGATGGGTTCTGTCCTTTGCCGGAATGAATGTGGTAGACTCCGGCACTATAAGCTTCAGATACTAGCTCGATTTATTTCTTTCCCTGAACCTTCTAGCCATATCTTACCGCCGCGATCTAGGTCTACTTACTGGCATTAACGGGCACTATCTGATAGGAGTATAGTTAGGAAGGGGCGCAAGAAGACGTTGATAAAAAAAGAAAAAAGTTGATATAAAAATTAATAATAATAGGAAAAAGCAATAGCAGAGGAATAGGATTATAAAGATGGGAAAAAGATAAATGGGCTGTTGAAGCGGAGAATCGGGAATATGAGGAAATAATCATTTACGACGCTCGGGTGGTGTGGCGGTAGTGTCGTTGGCCTACCACACCGAAGGTTCAAGGTTCGAGACCTGGCACAGGTAAAATCAAAAGCGAGTTGAAAAAATGTTTTAAAAACGGAGTCGCCCCTCGACAGTGGCTTGGCAAACTCTGCGTGTATTTCTGCCATGGAAAGCTTCTCAGCAAAAATTCATCTCGGAATCGTCAAAAAACTTTAGGTCCCGCCAATTTGTAGAAAAAATTACTAGCAGTACACCATAGATTGGAAGAGAAGCTAGGCCTTTATCTCCTCGACCCTTGAAACTGGCTAATGCTTTTAAATTCCGATTGAGCCGCGCAAGTTAGGTTTAGTAAAAAACTGGGTAATTGTTTCCTTTAGGAGACAACTGCTAAAACACGTCCAAAAATGTCGGGAGAGGTATCAAACAACGCGTTTTGACTTCGGTATCAACAATCCGAAAGCGGATTTTCAATTTTTTGTTTCAGTGAAAAGTTATTCGGAAAAAACCCAAAAATGACCCGGGTCCGATCCCAAATAGGGGGCTTGATCCAAGGTATCTATGTGCAGAACACCTTTCTGCGTAGGCGGCCTTCGGCCGCGCTTCAAAAAAATAACCCTCAGCCGGTCCAACACCGGCTACGCGGTCCACAGTATTTCTGCGCAGAACACACTTTTTGCACTTTTCGATCCACCCTAATCTGTGATTACAACAACCACATGAAAATGACAGAAAATTTTCAACTTTGATGGCAAATATCTCTTCACTGAAACAAAAACTCGAAAATTCGCTTCTGGATTATTCTTACCGAGGTCAAAACGCGTCTTTTGATACCTTTCCCGATAATTTCCGACGTGTTTTAGCAGTTGTCTCCTAAAGGAAACAATTACCAAAAACTGTGTTAGGGAGTCTCCTAATCTGATTGAAATGTGTACCTCGGGTTCGGAAACCAGCACGCTAACCATTGCTCTACGATGCATTATGCATTGCAACTATAGCCCCAGTAAGACCTATATCTCCATATGACTCTAAAAAAATTTGACTTCGACTTAAGAAACCTAAGGCGATCTCTGATATCCCGCTCAAAAATGTTGGACCTCTATTCGGTTTTTCTTCAAACTGTAAAATTTCCTCATTTGCTTGAGGCCCTTTTATCGTTGCTATGGAAATACCGTAAGCCAAGAAAAAACAAAACACAAGAACGCACCTCACAAACGTTGCCAACGAATAGTCTGCGTGCCGCTTGCAATGCTGAAGTTAAAAGCGATATTAGCGCCATTGACGACATTGCGTTGCCGTGCTACGAAATATGGTACCAGCGCCAGCGACGCCACCCTTGGTATGGACGCAATAACCCTACGCCGGTCTGCTTTACACAGCACCAGTGGCAAGAAATTTAATTAAATCAAATAAATACATATATCCGAAAAGTGCTTAGTTTGGTGCATTAGTTTTGCTCGATACTGTATCCATGTAGTATATGCCTATTGAACTATATATATTGGCTTTTATTAGTTTATGCATATTTTATGCATATAAGTAAATACATACATACAAATACATATATTTCGTTGCATATTTTCCTACTTTATATGGAAGAAAATTTGTGTAGCAGGGGACGTTTTCATTTCATGTTGTAATGGATTTTCTATGTGTCGTTGCCAAATGGAAATATTAATAAAACGCATTGAGTCATATTCTGGTTGTCAGTTGCATGCAAGGACTTCTTAACGTCAATAAAGGAAGAATAATGCATGCCAATGAAAGGCAAGCAAGAAGCAAAAAAAATTGCAATACCAATGCTAATACTACTTAAATATCAATAAGTGAAATGTAGGTACAAATATATGTATGTGACATGCACCCTGCAGTGAAACACCAAACAAGGCAGACATAATTAAAATGTACATCTTAAAGTTTGTGACTAGCACAAAGCTTATCAAGAAATTACCAATTTTGTACCAGACAAAAGTCAAATTTTATAGATAATACTAGAGTGTAGCTGAAGGTCTTGGGGAGTACGCCGAAATTAAAGTCCTCTACAAGATATGATCTACTCTCCCGACTTTAGCTTGAACGATTTGATATGATATCGACAGATCCTCGAGTGTCAGTCAGCCTTTGCAATTAACAAAGTCAGAACGGTAAATTTTGGATACTTGGATTAAATATCGGACATTGAAAATCGTGATTCGCGAAAGGTTAAACTTTCGACATAGCCGAAAGCAGCTCTCTCCTGGCTTGTTTTATTTTACCTTTCATGAGCATGAAATTGTTAAAATAACTGTGGTCCGATGTTTGTTAGTATGAGAAGAAGAAGAGATGGGCACCCCAATAACAAACCCGAAATGATCAGGGCGATGAGCTGAGTCGTTTTAGCCATGTCCGTTTGGCTGTTTGAACCCAAACTAGTCCCTCAGTTTTAGAGATATCTGGCTGAATTTGGTATGCGACCGCCATTTTGAAATATAGTAAC
>OX465289.1:52530777-52647187 GCA_949987695.1 Merzomyia westermanni | reverse complement strand
CCCATTGTATGGGAGCTATGCTTTTTATTGGTTCGATTTTGTAGGTTTTGATAGGTGATTATTATATTACAAAATGTCCGGCCCATAACAAATTTCAGCGAGATGTCTCAAAAACTAAGAAACTAGTTTGCGTACAAACAGACAGAAATGGCTAAATTGACTCAGCTCATTTCGGTATTGTTATTGCGGTGTCCATCTCTTCTTCTTCTTCTCATGCTAACAAACATCGCACGAAAGTTATAATACCAATTCATGTTCATGAAAGGTATAAAAACGGGGAAAAATGTTGGAGAATCCACCCCTTGCTCTTACTAAAAACGGCACCTGTACCGTTTCAAATAACGTGCGGGTTCTGTCTTTTTCTATTTACTCACTTGCTTTCTAGATATCAGCGTTTTAGTGGAAGATTACCCTATTTAAAAATATTTTTAATAAACGTTCTATTACAATTTTTTTTCAAAACCACCTTACTTCAGAATTTGAAAAAAACGTCCTATTGCAGCTGAAAATGTACTGAATTAGGGGGTCAATAGGGGGTTTTTGAATTTTCTTTGAGATGGATCGCTCTTCGAACAAATTCTAATATAGGGCGTTTTTTAATTATTTGAAAACTGTGATCTTCCACTCAACCGTCGATATACAGTTGGATATCTGTTTGATTGTACAAGGTAAACTCTTTTTGCTTCAAATACTACTGGGTAAAATTTGTTCCATAACCTTCCTGTTATACGCATATGTTGATTTAAAAACTATTAAAATTCTAGGTCGTTTAACTTTGCTCTTTTGTTCTAACCGACAATGTCGCTTACAACGTTATTCGCGGTACGCACATCCTACATCCTTGTTTACCTTTTTCGTCGCTTCGGCTGTCTATTTATCTACCCTTGTTATTGTGGCAATAAAATTCGTTGCTTACAAAATAAAATCCTCTGAAAATCTTTTGCTGACAGTCAAAGTTATTTATTGCGTATATAAATATTTACGCACAAACAAATAATACGGATGTGTTTGTATGTATGTAAGCTTTTGCATCAAGTTTAACCAAATGAGCAGCAATTGGAAGCAATTGGCAGAGTTTTTGAGCAATGTCAAAGTCACACAGGAATCCCTCTGTTTACATTTACATATGTAGATTTTCATGTATGTACATTGTACATATTTACCTTGCAGTGAAACGTCAAACCATTCAGAAAAATTACTAGCCAACTACTGACAAGCTAGTCCTGTTAAGATATGTTCCCTACTGGGTTACTGAGACTAGTTAAAAAATTCTGGATTTCTGGCATTAGAGATATATCACGCCTCTGCAAAATTCTTGAAAAAGAACACTTAAATACTTGGGATCCATAACTTAACTTTTAAAAATGTAGCTTAAACGAGTTGAATATTCTAGTCCGTTCTAGAAAGTCAGAGCTTTAAAGAAAAAAGTGGTGTCCAGAATCTAAGCAAAATTAAGATGACTTTAGCACTCAGGTTCGGTCGCAAGGACTCCTTGTTTTAAGTCTGAAAAGGATCCAAACAAAGCGTAACTACGCACAAAAGTGCCTATGGGAATATATGAAAATATTGCTACTTTGGAGCTTCTGAAATCAATGACCTAGGATTAGCCCATATAATCCATACTCCTAATTTACCTACGATCTCCTTCTACATTTTCTTCAGGTATCACTATTGGACCAGAATATTTTTCATTGATTTTCCAGTATGTATATTCCGGTTTTTGTTTTCTAATTTTATAGATAAAAGTCAATATTTGTCAATATGTTTGTTTGTTAGTATGTACCTGAAAAGTGAAAAATGAAACTCGGTGACCTTATTTCTTGCCTTTTTAGGAATCATATATGTATGCAGAGTAAAAATATTTTAAATTAAAGGCACGGGACACCTCGTATACGAAAGAAATCCGCAATATCACATATTTTTGAAACCATTCCTTCTGTTTGATTAACGAAATTTGAAAAGTGGGCGGCGCCTCGCCTTCTTCCCCAACATCCACAACACTTTTTTTGGGGTAGAGTTTTGCTTAGAAATCTTATTGTTTGCATAGTTATAGAAATATCGCCTTCTAAATTTTACAACGAATTTTTCAGAACTATGTTAAAAAATTGGGCGTGATACTTTACCGATTTCCCCAATTTTTACAATAAACAGTTACCTTTTTATATAAAAAATTTTCTCAAAATTTCGTTTCGACAAATCAATTTTTTAATAAATAGTTTTGTGGACTAATCTACTATAAAAGCGGCGGGGCCACGCCCATTTTCCAAAATATATTTTTTTCGAATTTTTTCATTCACGGACACTTTGGAGGTGCAATAGAAATGATATAAAGCTTTCGTACGCAAATTAAATACATCTATGATCCTTTTCAAAATATTTTATATAAAAGTGGGTGTGGACCTTAACCGATTTCACCCATTTTTTCTTGGAACATTCCCTGTATTCAAGGAAATTTGTGTGCCGAAGCTCTTTTCGATATCTTGAACGGTTTTTGATTTAGAATTAATCATATTTCTAAATTTGACTTAATCAATCTTGCCTTAATATTAATGTATGTACACACCAAACTATTTTCAAAAATTTATATATAAGCGGACATGGCCTAATAAACTTCCCTTTTTTCTTCTGAACATTTTGATATATATAAGTCAATATCTATCTTGATTCGTTTATGCCGCTACATACTACCGTTAGCCGAATGAAGTTAATATACTTTGAGTGCGTAGCACTACTACATAGGTATAAAAACTGTACCAAAGAGAATGCCAAGATCTAAAGTTTCCAGTAATAGTTAGTCTGATATTAACTAGATTTCCACTTGTTAAAAGCCAGAAGTTGAGTAGCCATCGCCAGAGCTGGGTAGTAATCATTACTTTAGGAATCAAATTACCCTCAATTCCCAATTACAAGTAACTAGAAATGTAATCAGTTCCTTTGCCTCATATAAACGGAGTTGATGACATTTAATGTCTTACAAAAAGTAGTACTTGAAATATTTTCTTTGTTTTGAGGCTGGAGTACGTGGATAAATGAAAAAGCTACTCTGCTCAAATGTAATGCGTTAACCAGTAATTGAATGGAATCAATATGCTAGGCAAAGGAATTTTTTACTTTTCCAAATAACTGAGGAATGTAGTTGTAATGAAATTAAATTTTACACAGCTCTTACCATCACAAGGCATTTGGAATTGCATTTGAAAAAAATTATTCTAAATTTGAGTTCATATTTTTTACTTTCTAAATATTTTACACTAGATATCTGAACGAAAGACAAAATTATATATTAAGGACAATAGCAAATCTATATGCTTTTCCATCGCTTGCTCAAAAACGACTAAGAAAGCCTCTAGACAGGTAGCCTAGCAGTCTGTGTGATTTGAATATTGTGATCGCTCATGCCAGGAAAGATATGGCTGTTCTAAATACGGTTACTTAATTGGGGTCTGCATTCTTTTAATCAGCGAAAAATTTACTCGGAACGCACTAGTTCCAATATGTATACTTATGGAGCAGTTGAGACTTATCGCAATACGGGAGATTGACCCTACGATGTAGTGACATAATTTTATATACAGGTATAAGAGTGTGTTTTTAAGCAACGACAGATATTACAAAGGCAAGGCTGCAAAGCATATAGAAACCGGATCGCGAACCGCTAAAAAAATAATAATGTTATATGGAAACCAGAAAATACGTTGGCGAAAGTTAGATGATACGATATATTGGTCTAATTTTGGTGATTTTCACTACAGACATTATGTATATAGCTGCCAAATTTTGTGTTAGCTATAGCCCAAGCGCCATTTATCGGAACTATCGATTATATGGGAGCTGTATGTTATGTTGGTCTGATCTGGCGGATTTTCACTAGTCACATTACATATGTACTAAACCGGCAAAATTTTACGTTCCTAGCGTTTACATTGCAAGAACCCATTTATGGGAGCAATCGATTGTATGGGAGCTATGCTTTGTGTTGGTCCGATCTTGTTGGTTCCGACGAATGATTAAAACATTACAAAATGGCTGCCCCTTACCAAATTTCATCGATATATCTCAAAAACTAAGGGTCTAGTTTGCGTTAAAACAGACAGACAGCCGGACGGACAGACGGACATGGCTAAATCGACTCAGCTCATCGCTCTGATCGTTTCGGTATACTTATTGGTTGGTTTCTTACAGTTTTTGACTTTCAACATAACAACGGTTTTATTTAAAACCGGTTTGAATCCCTGAACTCCATACATGTCTTTGAGCATACATATGTACTTAATTTTAAATCTGTAGACGTAGTATGAGACTACCGTTATACCGTTTACCTGTTAATCGACAAATCTACTTAGCTCGCAACTTCTGTCTTTTTATTATTCTTTCACATGTGACGCTGATTTCATTACCAAATCAGCCAAAGGCAATAAAAAAATAGTTCCAGCTCAGTGTTTAAAAGGAGCAGGAGTTTTTCCAGAACTTTTCAAAAGGTGTTTTATATAATATAATTGCAAGATGTTAAATCAATATGTATTTTGCGTCTTTAGTAATAGAAGCTAAAACCATAATTTTTCGAAATTTTTCTCCGTCGGTCTGTATGTTGTTAGCACAACATTTAAAAACTGCTTAGTAGCATTGAATGAAATGCTCACCGATGTATTGTTAGACGCCTAACACCTAGTTTAAGATCCACTTAACTTCATGGAAATATTTTATTTCCGTTGTATACAGTGGCGGCAAGAAAAGCTATCTCAAAATATCCCATCCATATCCAGATCAAAATTTATCGAGAATCCCTTCGCAGATTGCGTTCTTTATATGAATAGGGGGTGCGGTAAATCTTAAAACATGACTCACTGGGCATAATTTAATTAAAGAATTCACCGCTTTCTGTGGAGTTTGTTTCGTTGATGTTAAGAAGTTCCAAATAAAACGGTCGTCTCTAGTGTTGAATATTTTTCCTCGAGCAATATAAATGAGTCAGAGTATTTTTAACAGACCCGCAGTTTTCTTTAGATGCGTTACTCGCGACTGACTTGCCGATTGCCTCGTACTTTGGAATGACTCTTTCCCCAAGAAGAGTGACGTTAGTGACTTGAGGATTTTGTGATGGCTTTGAGGTTTGGTAGCAGTCATGGTGGGGTGTTGTATGAAGGTTAGAGAATCATCAACCGCCACATCTAATATTTGAGGATGTAGGACTGTGCCAACGACGTGAATGTGTATAAGTTCTATTAACTGGCCAACCACAGGTTTGCTTTGAAGTCTGGGGGGTATAATGTCTAAAGAATGATGAGCTATAAACGTGAAGACCTTACTTCTTGGCCTAACTCTAAACTGGTGCTGATTTTTGGCTACAGGGATCGATTTTGATACCCACCCAATACACACATTGGCTTCTGACAATATTCTCGCGGAAATACTTCGCTACGCTAGATCGGCGAATCCGAATTCTTAGGAGAGTCATTTAGCTGCAGCAATTTTCCAAATTTTTATCGGATTTCATCTTATGGCGAACCTAGGCTTTAGCTGTTTGACAATTGGACAAAACATTCTTTCGTGAAAGACGATTTTCTCGAGTAAGAAATCGAACCAAAAAATAAATTCGAAAAAAATTACTCGATTCTAAACAGACAACTGTCTTCAGTCTAAGCGTTCTCTGATCTTGGTGTTCTGTTTGAATCTGGTTTTATTGTTGTTAAATATGTAAACTCTGTTGTCTGGAAGGCATTTTCGATTTCAGGCTTTGTAAAGCGTAATGCGAAAGATTTTAAAGATCCCTATACAAGAAAATCACTTTTTAACATTCTGACAGATTTGAGCGTGTACAGTGCAGTTTCACTGGCTTTGCTCTCTATGTACTTCACTTCCTTGATCTTTATCGATCTTATAATGACCGGTGTTTGCTAATACATTTGGATACCCTCTCTAGCAGGAGCACAATTAATTCAATAATGTTCATGATTTGCTCGAGCACAAATCGGATTCTACGCTTTCCATACTACAACAATTAAATTTAATTACCACTATCTGGCCCCCATTACCAGCGCAGTTAGCGAAATTAACAAGATTCATACAAAGCTAGATCTTGACTTGGCAATGTCGAAATCCCAGTTCGCCGATAAGATTACTTAATTTTATTTCTAGTCTTTAAGATATTGTTATCATAGACCGAATAATAATAATAATAATAATAATAATAATAATAATAATAATAATAATAATAATAATAATAATAATAATAATAATAATAATAATAATAATAATAATAAAAACAACAACTTTAAACGAGTTATTCTTGTATATTTGTATATTTGTATATCCACTACTATCTCAAGAACGACTTGACCGATTTGGATGAAATTTGGTATATGGGTAGTAAGTATCCTTTGTTTTAAGATTTTCTACTTTGGTGTTGCCACATGGGGTGGTTCACAGGGTTGCCACCTATATCAATTTTTTTTTAGAATATTAAGCAATATATGGCAATATGGGTATCAAACGGAAGGTATTTGAGGCCGTATACCAACCAGAAAATTTTTAAGCAGGATTGCCACCTAGGGTTGCCACCTGACTGCATTTTAATTATTCCTTCTTATATCGACCACTATCTCTGTGCTCTATCTACCTGAGTGCTCTTGGTAAGTAAGATTATGCGACAAATTCGAAAAATACCTCGGCCACCCAGGTACTAATAATAATAACAATAATAATAATAATAAAAATAATAATAATAATAATAAAATCAACAATAATAATAATAACAATAACAATAATAATAATAATAATAATAATAATAATAATAATAATAATAATAACAATAATAATAATAATAATAATAATAATAATAATATCAACAATAATAATAATAATAATAATAATAATAATAATAATAATAATAATAATAATAAAAATAATAATAATAATAATAATAACAATAATAATATTAATAATAATAATAACAATAATAATAATAATAATAATAATAATAATAATATCAACAATAACAATAATAACAATAGTAATAATAACAATAATAACTATAATAATAATAATAATAACAATAATAATAATAATAATAATAATAATAATAATAATAATAATAATAATAATAATAATAATAATAATAATAATAATAATAATAATAATAATAATAACAATAATAATAATAATAATAATAACAATAATAATAACAATAATAATAATAATAATAATAATAATAATAATAATTGTTGCAATAAACTTCCAAAAATTTAAGTATGGTTTTTACAAAACGTGTATTTCGTTGCTCTATTGGAAACAAACACAAAAACCAAAGCCCAGCGGTATATGAGAAGCTTAAAAAATATTAAAAATGAAAATAGCAAGCTAAATTTGGTTACTTTGTAGAATTCAGTTATGAACAAGTGTATACAATGTAGGTGTTTCAACAAGTAAAGTCAATATGAACTCAACATACCGCCGCCCTTGAACTAACTTCTTAAGTTCAATTACAAAACATGAAATTATTTTACAATTAAAATTACAATTTTTCATCTTCATGGAATATATCCCCGTTTGTGGGTAAAAGGCACAGTTTTGTTATGGTCTTTAATGTAACCACCCTTACACGATCATCAGCTCCACGATGGCATTTGATTACTCTGGCAAGCACCCATTTTGTCGGAGGAGTGTTCTCACCAAAAACAGCAACAATATCACCCTCTTTAAAATTTCGAGACGGTCGAAACCACTTTGAACGACGCTGTAAACTTGTCAAATATTCATCTCTCCAGCGACGCCAAAAATTATTTCGAATATTAGATATTGCTTTCCATCGCTGCTGTAAATTTCCATACAACTCTTGATCCTCAGGCTCTGGGATGGACTTTATCGGTTCACCTATTATGAAGTGACCTGGAGTTAGAGCTTCTACATCTCCTGCACTTGTCGAACTTTCACATAAGGGACGGGAATTTACGCAAGCCTCCACTTCGGTTCGATTCGGTTCACCTATTATGAAGTGACCTGGAGTTAGAGCTTCTACATCTCCTGCACTTGTCGAACTTTCACATAAGGGACGGGAATTTACGCAAGCCTCCACTTCGGTTCGATTCGGTTCACCTATTATGAAGTGACCTGGAGTTAGAGCTTCTACATCTCCTGCATTTGTCGAACTTTCACATAAGGGACGGGAATTTACGCAAGCCTCCACTTCTGTCAACAAAGTGTTGAACTCTTCATAAGAAAGTAAAATTTCGCCCAACACACGTTTCAAATGATATTTTACACGTTTGATACCGGCCTCCCAATACCCACACATATGAGGTGCTGATGGGTGATTGAAACGCCACTCAATGTTTGAATCAGCAAAAAATACACGGAGTTTGTCATCTTCCATACATTGCATGAAATTGTTGTGCAATATGCGTTCAGCACCGATAAAATTTGTACCGTTGTCAGAAAATAAGACCTTGCAGTATCCTCTACGATTTATGAATCTTTTAAAAGCTTTGAGAAATGCTGATGCTGACAAGTCAGCAGCGAATTCCAAATGCATAGCCCCAGTACACATACACACAAACGAACAAATATAGCCTTTTACAGATTTTACTCTTCTGCCATGCGCATATTTATACATGAACGGACCCGCAAAGTCAACTGCACTCCGAATGAAACAACGAGCGTAAGTAGTTCTAGAAGGCGGTAAATCTCCCATAGATTGAACGGCAAGATTGCGATTCAAACAAATACACTTTATACATTTGTGATATATGTTTCGAATCAAGCTGATAACCCAATATCGACGTTGCAAAACTATCTGCATAATACGAGGACCAGCATGTAATGTAAACTTATGTATGTCGGATATTATTAACCTTGCCAAAGGGCAATTTTTTGGCAGAATGATAGGATGCTTTACGTCAGGCGCAAGCTCGGCATGTTTTAATCTTCCTCCTGCCCTTACAAGGCCGTTTTTGTCAAGGAATGGCTCCAAGCGCAGAATACAACATCGAAGTGGAATGGGTTTTCCCATTCTGCAAAGAGATATCTCATTAGAAAAATAGAAATATTGGGTATATTTAATTAAGCATAATTCTGCTTCAATTATCTCTTGGCGATTCGGACACCCATGTCTTTTCTCGGTATTGATTTTAATCTTAGCTCGTGTATTATGTATAAACCTTAGCACATAAGCGGTAACCCGTCTCAACTTCGAAAATGAGGAGTATTTCGTCATTATTGACCAATGACTGTCTGATGTCGTGACATGTGCAGGAATCTTATTTCGCATACCAATTTCGGTAGTGTGCTGCTTTCCCTCGTTTTTCTGCCAGAATTGACTTTTGTTTAGAAGAAAATCAGGTCCTGTCCACCACAGCTTATGATTTAGCAATTCAATCGGAGATACTCCTCCTGAAGCACAGTCAGCGGGATTCTGCTCTGAACGTATGTGGTTCCAGCATTCGGAAGGTAAAACTTCTTGGACGTCAGCAACGCGATTTGCTATAAATGTAACCCGTTTACTTGGGTGTGATTGCAACCACGCCAAAGTAATCGTTGAATCTGTCCAAGCATACAATGGATAATGGAGATCGTTCCAACTTTGTAACACGGTTCTTACTAATTTAGAAGCGAGATGTGCTGCACAGAGCTCTAAACGCGGTAGTCTAGTTGATTTTATTGGCGCCACCTTAGTCTTGGCTGAGACCAGGGATACCGTGACCTTACCATTGTTTTGAATTGTTCGTGCATACATGACTGCAGCATAAGCCCGTTCAGAAGCGTCTGAGAATACGTGCAATTCGGTCAATGAATCAAGTGTTCCACAGCCAATGAAGCGTTCCACTTTCAGATTTGACAAAGTTTTGAGCTGGGAGCGATGTTCGGACCACCCTTTAGAAATGTTTTCAGGTATGAGGTCATCCCAATCGACCTCGGAACGCCAAATATCCTGAAACCATATCTTGGACTTGATTGTAGTTGGAGCGAGCAATCCCAGTGGATCGAAAAGAGTGCTGGCATCGGATAAGAAAGCCCTCTTAGATAAAATGGCAGGCGGTTCTTTAAGGTTAATTGAAAACGTTAAAAAATCCTCTTCCGTGTTCCATATCAAACCCAAAGCGTGGACATCTTTTCCGTCAGCTATGTAGTGCGAGATATCTTTAGAAGTGGTGGAGATGCTAACGTTCAGGTCCACACAATTTGATGGCCACTTACGAAGCTCAAACCCACTTTCACTAAGAATTTCGGACACATTTCGTTGCAATAACTGAAGTTCGTCTTTACTAGAAGCCCCAGTCAATAAATCATCCATATAAAAATCCCTTTGTATAACAGCTGCTGATTTTTCACACTTATTGGAGGAGTATTGAGCAGCTTGTTGAAGTGACTTGACGGCTAAATGTGATGCGGCTGCCACTCCGTAAGTGACGCGTAACATTCTGTAATCTTGGATAGGGAAACATGGATCGCTACGCCAAACGATTCGCTGCAGATCAACGTGCTTTGGTGAAACATGTACTTGACGATACATCTTTGCAACATCTGCAGTCACTGCATACCGATAGGTTCTAAAGCGCATAAGTATATATATTAAGCTCTGCTGTAGTTGCGGACCAACGAACAATGCATCATTAAGCGAGTTCCCAGTTGTAGTTTTAGCGGACGCATTGAAAACGACCCTCAGCTTGGTTGTAACGCTTGATTCCCTTATTACTGGGTGATGTGGCATGTAGTACGCTTGGCTCGAAGCCTGGCATACAGCTTCCATATGGTTCAAGTCAATAAGCTCTTTCATGAATTCGTTGTAACGTAAACGCAACTCCTTGTTGCAAGCAAGTTTTCTTTCTATTCGTAGAAGGTTACGAATAGCAAAATTCCGTGATTCTCCCAATGGAACATCTGGCTTAAGAGGCAATTCTACAATAAAACGACCATCGGATGATCTCTGATGCGTTGATTTGAAGTGCTCTTCGCAGAAATATACTTCACTTGTCAAATGCGTTCTTTGCTGAGCTTCTTCTAACTCCCATAACCTAGTCAGTGCCTTTTCGATTTGCACCTCACATAAAAATGATTGTAGGTACGTCCTTGATTGATTGTCAACCCTTCCGAAGAGTGTCCAACCGAAGACTGTTAGCTGTGCCATAGGCATACCTGACGGACCCTTACGAATTTCTGAACATAATAACTGATCCATAACATCCATACCGATCAGTATATCAATTCCACTAGGCTTCATAAAGTGGGGATCTGCTAGGAATAGTCCTTGAATGTGCGGCCATCTTGATGCAACCAATGTTTGAATTGGTAGATCACCAGTGATTCTTGACAAAATTAGTGCATTAATAGAATAGCATTTATTCGAATAATTTGATGAAAGGGAAAGTAATACTTCACCTTTAGCTCGTCCTCCTTGTGATGATCCAATACCAGTAATGATTGTATTAGATGGATTTCTGAATAAACCCAAACGTTGAACACATGACTCCGTCACAAAGGAGGCGTGCGATCCAGTATCGAATAATAATCGGGCCGGTTGCCAATGATCGGCACAATCTCGTACCTTTACTAGAGCAGTAGCGAGCAAAACCGTTGTATTTACAAGTACTGGGTCAGCTTCAGAATTCAAACATGAGGATGCATTTTCAGCGGAGAAATCAGCGGTAGAAGCGGTTGCGGGGGGAACAAGAGCGTTGGTTACTGGAGTGGTTTCTGCGGTGGCATAATTCGAGCTGGCTTGTTGTACATTCTCAACTTGAGCGGTTTCGATAGCTGCGGCCGTGCTATGAATCAGAGTATGATGGCGTTGATGACAAATGCGGCATGAAGATGAACTATTGCATCGAGTCTTAAAGTGACCTGAACTCAAGCAATTTAAACAAAGATGTGACTCTTTAGCGAATTTTAAATTTGCGGTAGGATCTAAGCGGTTGACCTTCTCGCAGTTGTAGATCTTATGGGCTCCCTTGCAACAGGGACAGCTAGCATTTTTCTGTTCCGAAAATGCGTGAAGTGCCTTGGTGGATTTGGCTGCTGAAACGAACTTACTTACTTGTGGCGGTTCTGCTGATGACAGCATTGATAATGATCTGCACCTCGTCTCCAAAAACATTGCTAGTTGATCGAATGTTGGCGGCTCATCACTAATGAGTGAGAGCTCCCACTGCTTTCTTGTCTCAAATGCGAGTTTACTAACAATTTCGTGCACCAACCAATCATCCCAGAAACTGATATGGCGGCCTAAAGCTTTAAGTTCACGGATGTGTTGGTTGTATGCGTCGATGACATATTTGATGGAATCTGCAGTGTCTGTTGTAGCTTTGCGGATCTCAGCCATTGCCTTAAAATGCGATTCAACTATGACTCGTAAGATTCTGAAACGAGACTTCAGCAAGTCCCATGCTTCCTTGTAATTAGCGTCGCATATCTTGAAGCCGCTGATGATCTTCAAAGCATCGCCCCTCAAGCAACTGCGCAAATAATGCATTTTCTGCCCGTCCGACAGCGCAGCATTAGCATCAACCAGCGAGCTGAATGCATCGCAAAAACTTATCCATTCGGTTGAGTCACCGGAAAATACTGGAAGCTCCATTTTTGGCAATCTTATAGATGCAGAAATTGTTGTTGATGGCGTTGCAGTTGAACTGGGAATTTCTGTGCGACACTTCTGCACGCGGTTGAAATTAGCCAAAGCCGTGGAGTACCAAGTTTCCGCTTGAATTCGTACACTTTCTGCTATTTCCATGTTTTTGTCTTCACAGGAGTTTTCTACTGCATCTTGGGCTGTACAAAATCGAATCCATTGCTCGTTCAATAGCTGCAAATAGCTTGTAATGGTCTCTGCATCCATCGTGAAGGCTTCATCAATGCTTTTTCCCATATACCGCTTGATGGCATTGAGGGAAGAATCGCGAGATTTGATAGAATTCGACATTTTAAACGGCTTATTAGAAATAAAAACGCGGACTTTTACACTAAATTGCGGAGGACTGTATTTATTAGCGAGCCGAATAAGTTATCCGGCTCGAAGGACCAAAAAATGTTGCAATAAACTTCCAAAAATTTAAGTATGGTTTTTACAAAACGTGTATTTCGTTGCTCTATTGGAAACAAACACAAAAACCAAAGCCCAGCGGTATATGAGAAGCTTAAAAAATATTAAAAATGAAAATAGCAAGCTAAATTTGGTTACTTTGTAGAATTCAGTTATGAACAAGTGTATACAATGTAGGTGTTTCAACAAGTAAAGTCAATATGAACTCAACAATTATAATAATAATAACAACAATAACAATAATAATAATAATAACAATAATAACAATAATAATAATAATAATAATAATAATAATAATAATAATAATAATAATAAAAATAATAATAGAAGCAACAATAATAATAATAACAATAACAATAATAATAATAATAATAATAATAATAATAATAATAATAATAATAATAATAATAATAATAATAATAATAATAATAATAACAATAACAATAATAATAACAATAATAATAATAATAATAATAATAATAATAATCATAATAATAATAATAATAATAATAATAATAATAATCATAATAATAATAATAATAATATTGGCTCATATCTCCTAAGTTTGACGTTTATAGGTGCAGAGATATCATGGATACTTCTTTGAGTTCACAAAGTACAGAATTCTTCGACAAAATAGCCAAGGCCGAAAAATAAAGTATGTACAAGGTGGCGCAAAAGTAATCCTCCTATCAGAAAATGCTATAAATTTTGCGATTGGCCTTTAAAGTCAGTTCTGTTTTGACATATGTGTAGTAAACACATGCGAAATACACGTTTATAAACAATGTTACGCTAAACTGCTCCAGAACGCGGAATATTGCTGACTATTTATTTGACCAATAATCGTTCGGGGCCAAACGGTTACTGTGAATGGTGAGCGCTACAGAGCAATGATCAACGAGCTTTTTTTGCCGCAACTTGATGAATTGGGATTGGAAAACAAGTGGTTCCAACAAGACGGTGCAAAAGCACACACTGCACGTGCCACAACCGATATGCTGAACATCGGAAGCTTACTTTTGCGCCACCTTGTATGATATTTGGAACTTAGGTAACTTTTTTATTTTATTTTTTTCACTCTTAAACTACAAGCAAACTGAGGTTTCTCTTAACTTTTCCGATACAGTTTTGTGAGGATTTCTTAAAAAGGCTAAACTATAATTTATTAAAAATTTTGTAAGCACTTTTTTCTAACGTAGTTGGCATTTGGGCCTCAGACCTTGGTTATGGTAGGTAAGGTAGTTGAATTTTCGATTTTTTTCCAGCTAAATCATTAATTTTTTCTGCATGTCCGAGGTATGCATGTTTATTTCACTCTAATTGCATGTTATTACCATCACACAATAGTCCACTCACAACACCCGCACTTAGGCTTTTATATTTTATTTGTTTGTTCGAGAATGGTCACTCAAATGACTTTACATTAATCATACGCCCTGTTGAACGGCCAATTAAGAAACACGTTTAAACAGTGGCTTACATATAAATATTAGTTAAGTGTGTATGTATGTTTGCTTATAAATAGGCAGTATATTTAAATGATCAAAAGTTTTCCAAAGTTTTCAAATACAAATGCATTGACCGTGAAGTAAGCATAAACAGACTTCTGCAGGTGTAAGTAAAGCAAATAACAGACACACACATACATACAGAAGTCATATAAACTTGAGCGCCATTAAAATTTTTAATTTATTTATTTTGTTTGCCTTGTTTTGAATGTTGAATGTTTGTACAGTTAGCATTTAAATCGTTTTAGTCATATGAAAATTGCAGTCAGTCATAAACAAATTTTGTTTTTTGAACTTTTCCAACCCAATGCCTGTAACAAGATTAATTTTTCCTTGTGATATTTTCTTGTAATAATCTTTACATATCATAAAATTGTAACAGGTTGATGGCTGTACATGATAGACAACAAAGCAAAAGACTAAAAGAAGTGAAGACAAAAGTTTTTAAAATTTTTAGTTCAAATGTTTGTACGCACATCTCTCAAGCCTGCTGCATAGCATGAAATGTAATTTTCAGTTAGGTATTAGCTATAGTAAAGTTGTAGCAGACCGATATCTGTACACCTATTTTCTCTAGCAAGAACCGCTCAAGTCGAATTAAGACGACTTCGGATTAGGGATGCTACAGTGTTAGCAATCCAAAACAGTTCACATGAGCCCAAATCCCACTCTTGTATGCAAATTTATATAGTGCTGGACTTAGATTAAAGGACTGTTGACGTATAATGTGTGTCAACCTTAAGCTTTTAACAAGGAAGTGACGAAACGCGGAAGACGACGGGCAGCGAACATTCAAAACAATAACGAACATCAGTACGCTTCGAAAAGTTTGCTAAGGAATATTAATTCGACAAGTCGCCAAACTAAGTTGATTAATTTAACTTTAACAACTAGTTACTCTTTAAACTCATTTTTACTTAATTAAAACTATCCTTAAAACTAAACAAAAGTGTTTAAGTGATTGTGGAATAAAAGCCTACAAATTGGGGGTTCAGCTAGGAATTTTTACACCGCAATTAGCAAATATAATATTTAAAGCAGGAGAGAAAGTTGAATCCTCAAAGCGTGCGTGGTTAAATACATAGCAGTGTCATTCAGGAGCCAGCACAAAGAACATAAAAAGCATAACACATTAAATTCGTACAAACATCACAAACTTTTTCAAAATTTCCAAGTGATTTTTCAAATCAGAGCAGAAGCAATCACTTTCGTAATAGGGACCCATGACGATACGCAGGATTGACTGAGAATTTTTAAGTGTTAGTGCACTTGGCGGCCCTCGTGTCACACCTACTTGCATTCGACTGTCGTCGTGTCTCTGCCAGTGTTGATTGACTAAGCTGTAAAATTTTGGATTTTTTAAGTTGACGCATCGGTTGATCGTCTCGGGTCATGATTGACGAACAGGGTACTAATGTTGTGCTGCGGCACAATGTTACCACCCTCAAAAATTAAGAAATAGAAACTTTTAAATTTAGAAAAGAAATTAAAGCGAAAAGTAGTGTAAAGTTAAAGTGGAAAAGAAGTTGAAAAAGTGTTCAGAGAGGATAAAAAAAAGAAATCAAAATAGTTGAGATAAAGTAAAGAAGAAAGTAGAAACCGAGGTAAGAAGAAGAACATAACCAAATACAAAAATACAAAACGAGACAAAATTGAAACGGATTTGTTACAAAAACCAAAATATATGTATTTTTTAAAGAACATGCATAATACAAAAAGAAACCCAATAAGCAAACTACGTTTACTATTATCATTGTTAAACGTTTGGAAAAAACTGTCGAAACAAGGAAAGTGATCACTTTTTAAACAATTGTAAATGAGGTTTGGAAAACACATTTTAATTAACGTTTTATTAAACGTACAGTAAGGGTTTGTTGAAAACTGATAAACAAAACTGTAGTTTCGGCAACGACGACGAAAACGGGCCAGTAACCTAATGAATTTGCGCTAGACCTTTGCTCCGAAGCTTGCTGGTTCGAATCCCCACATTTTCCTAAAGTTTGTTTTACTAATAAACTATTATAATTATTTTAAAATATGTTTTATAGTTATTTTAGTTGCAATTATTACTTTTTTTACAATTCAAGTATAATGAAAAAAAAATTATGAAAACATTCAGCGCGAAGTTTTTTTGACCAATTTGTGGCGTGTGCTGCTTCCAGTCCGACTCCGAACGTCATCTGCAACCCAAAGCAGATTAATTTTTGCTAAGAAGCCTTTCATGGTAGAATACCATCCATCGGACGCCGTTTTGAAAACCCTTTTTCAAACCACTTTTTATGTTACCTGTCCCAGGACTCGAACCTTAGGCCTTTCGGTGTGGTAAGCCGGCAACACTACCGCTACACCACGTCGGCCATATAATAAAGTTCATAAAAATCATGTAGGTAAACTATTTAGCATTATCTTTAAAAACTGCCAAACTGTTCACCTCGCAGAGCCGTTGTTGTGTTAGTAGACATGTGATGCATGCTTGCTTTAGTTGATGTTATTGTGTTAATCGCTGGCGTATAGTGCCCAGTGTACGCGATTCTCATTGAGAGCAGAAAGAGTTGCATTGTAGGAAGTATACAACCAGCAATGCGAAACGTGCGCAAATATGAAAGTGCAGAAAAGGAGCGTTAAAATGAATAAAAATAAAATGTATTATAAGGTGCTGTAAAAAAGAAAGAAAGAACAGAAACAAGAGTAAGGTAAAGGAACAGCAGAAGAGGGGAAGAGGAAACTAAAATATACTGGAAGAAAGGAACAGCAGAAGAACGGAAGGGAAAGAAATTCTTAGAAAAGGATTACACATGCATAGATTCTACGAATTTCTACCTAGGTTCTGCTACTGAGGATGTTTTCCATGGGTTTCCACGTATATGACTTTTGGCTAAATGAGATATGTTAAAATTTGTACCAAACAAAACCTATTTTATGTCGTAAATCGGTATCTCTCCAACCTTTTTCATTCCTAAAATACCTATTACCTCCTCTCGCTAGTTCTCCAGACAACTAAGGCCGTTCTGCACCCTTATTTCACCGGGTAGTTTTAGTAAAGTGCGCAGCACCATAACGCCATAAATATTTAACTAAATACCGGGCTCACTTACGGAGCACTTCTCCCAATAAAAGATTCCTTCTTATCTTAATATGTGGACCACCAATTATCTGAATGGGTGAGAGGCGTTTGAAGAGGTAAGCAACAAAACATGCTAACCTAGGAGGATTTATCAAAATAATGGTATTCCTACTTGAAAAGAAGTTACCAAAGTTTCTCATCTAGACGACTATACTCAATGTTATTTGTACCCTAAAATAAACACATATTATCTCCCAAATTACCACTGCTTCTGCACATAGCGAAATTTCAAATTGTCGCAGTTCAAACCTATCCTATTTACGACTATCAAAAGCAGGAAAATTTGTTGTTTTTGTAGCTCGGTAGATAGAGCACTGTACTCCAAAACGAATAGTGCTGGTTCCAAACTTGGCGGCGGTACATTGATTTTTCAACACGAAGTTTATTGAAAAATCTAGTCAAGTTCCTCTGTGAAAGCATTTGTAAACTAGTAAGGACATTAGTTATTCAAAGCGCATTTCTAGCTACTGTCATTCCAAACTCGAACTTAATCTTACTAATATTATAATTAATATAATTAAAGTTTGTGAGTTTGTTTGTGGGTCTATAACGTCTAAACTACTTAACCGATCTCTACACAATTTAGTAGACTTATTCTCAGAAGCATATAATAGGGCACAGATACATGCGATACCGGAAAAGTTGACCAGGGACTTACCTATTCAAAAAAAATTTATTTATAATGCGATTTGCTTGAAATTCGTTACTTTGGTAGAGCTTTGACTTTGTTAAAATTCAAGATACTTTCTCTTTCGCGAAGTGGGCCAGGGTCTGACCTATTCAAGAAAATCTTATTTATGACGCGATTGGCTGATAAATGAAAATGTCTTTAGAAGAACTTTCGTTATTTCTCTTATTTTCTTCTTGGTGTGGGTAAAAACTAATTTTAAATAAAAATCTAAATATACCTTGCAGCTATTCAAGAAAAATTGATAGGAGAGATCATAGTAAAGCCAATAGAATCCAAGTCCACAGTTTTTAAAATTTTTGTCTGTCTGTCTGTATGTTTGGGCGCTCATAACCAAAAACTGCTAAATGAAATAAAATAAAATTTCTCTAGAAGTCTAACTAAAAATTTAATATATCCATTATTTCAATTATCTCAACTGGTTTCGGGTTATCTACCAATATGTCGGCCTGGGTGCCCCAGTCACATGATTGTTGAAACTGAAATATTTGGCATTCCTAGAAAATGCATGTTTTTTTTTCGCCTAGTAGCGTAAAGCGGGTATAGTATATCAAGTTGTAGGCCTTAAATAAGTTCTAACGAAATCTGTGCATCGAACGCATCTAAACTGTTTCACCTTTCTGAGCTTAAGCATTGGGTATAACTCGAATGGTTTGAAGAGTATTAATACAACTTTTTTGATTTATTTTATTTTGGATTTACGCTTTTATAGTAGTTATACGCTTGGATAAGGTTTTTGAATATGGCACACAGTCTCTTGCATTACAAACACCTACACATAGCACACAGTTTAAGCGTTTGTAAGCGTTTTGCTTGTATGCATGGTCCTCTGCAAACGTGCCTTTGAAATGCATTTCAATGCCAAACTGCCAAACTCGCATAAAATGAATGGGATGAATGCGAATGCTGTTCGCAAATCTGATAATAAAAAAAGAGGAAAAAAAATTGGGTTTCAATGAGTAACCATGCATATGTGTATGTGTGAATTTATATTTAAATTCTGACCGCATGGTATTTTGCATTTGATTTTACACAGATTGCAGCTTACAAATGCTCAGCCTATAAACGAAAATTTGGCGAATAGATTCCTTTGAGTTGGTCATTTTTAGCAGGATATTTTCTACTTTTTTATGATGATATGAAGGGGGAATTATAGAGCGTGATCGTTGTTCGTCGAAAGAGGACTTCACTTCTCAGTTGTCTACTCAGTCCAAAGAAGCATTTGTTGTCAAGAGTGATTATCTGTTAAAATTCCCGACTGTCAATATTTTTGTTGGTAATGCTGGTTCCCAAGTATCGAGAATGACGTGGACGCCAAGACATAGGTTCGTCGATTCCTTCTTTGAAGACAGCAAATACTGTGTCTTGTTCTTTTTCATCGCAAGACGCTCTTTCATCGCTCCTTTATCCAGGCCAGAGAAGGCAGAACTTAAGGCGCGAATGTTAGGGAGAATGATATCAATATCATCGGAATATGGCTCTTGTAATACCTTGTACCATTGCGGCTCAGCAATGCTTCTCCAATTATCTTCCTAAGCATCAAATTGAAGAATTGCATGAGTAGTCACTTTGTTCGAAACCTCGATTGGTTTCGAATGGCTCGGAGTGGTCCTTCATGGGCCTTCTCTAGGTTTTGGCGTATCGTGAAGATCTGGTCGATGGTAAACTAACTAGGTCTGAAGCCACAAAGCTCGACGGGTAATCCGTTATTTGCAGGCGCTTTGTTATTTTTGCGCGGATTGCGCCGGTTGTCAACAGGTCCTTGTAGGCAGCAACTTGCTTTTCCGCGCGGCATTGCGCATCTTTATGAGTCAGAAATATGCTTCCATTGCTCGGTTACAACGTTAAGTCGATGATTTATCTTCAATAACAGGTGTGAGAGTCGAGGGGCAAATTAGTAGTTATCAAACTTTTCTTCCGTTGTTGCATTGATGCATGTGCGTATCTTGACTGCCACAAGATGATGGTCTGAATTGATATTGGGTCCACGAAGTGTACGCACGTCTATAATGGTTGGGCTATGTCTCGTGTTGATCATGTTGATCGGGACAGCCAAGTGGTATGTTGTAAAGGGTGTTTTTTTTAGGGGTATAGAACTTCGAATTGAAATAAAACACAAGAAAATCGTTTTAAGGTCCATCAATTTGGCTTAATTGGAAGGATAATTTTATGCCATTAATGTTTAAATATGATTTCGGGCATGTGGCCGCCGCGGCTGGCTCGAATAAAGCCAATTCTACAGGTCCAATTTTCAACCACTTTTTCGAGCATATGAGGCCGTATGTCGGCAATAACGCCACGAATGTTGGCTTCCAATTCCCCTAACGTTTCTGGTTTGTTGGTGTAGACGAGCGACTTCACATATCCCCAAAGAAAATAATCCAATGGTGTCAAATCACACGACCTTGGTGGCCAATTGACAGGTCCATTCCGCGAAATTATGCGCTCATCGAATGTTTCCTTCAATAAATCGATTGTGACGTGCGCTGTGTGGCATGTAGCGCCGTCTTGTTGGAACCACAACTCATCCACATTCATGCCATCCAATTCGGGAACAAAATAGTCGGTTATCATGGCTCTATACCGGTCTCCATTAACGGTAGCTGCCTCTCCAGCATTATTGCGGAAGAAGTATGGCCCAATGACTCCACCAGCCCATAGAGCACACCAAACAGTCAGTTTTTGTGGATGTAATGGCGTTTCAAGGGTCTCATGTGGATTCTCTTCACTCCAAATGCGGCAATTTTGCTTGTTGACGTAGCCATTCAACCAAAAATGAGCCTCATCACTGAACAAAATTTTGCGATGAAAATCAGCATCGAAATCAATCTCATTTTCGGCCCATACACCAAAATCACGACGCATTGCATGGTCTCGCGGCTTTAATTCTTGCACAAGCTGGATCTTGTAAGGTCGCAAGCCAAGATCTTTGCGCAAAATCTTCCATAAAGTTGATGGACAAAGCTCCAATTGCTGTGCACGGTGGCGAATCGATTCATTCGGGTCCTCTTCAACACTTTGCTCTACAGCGGCAATTGTTTCTTCGGTGCGCACTGTTCGACGTCTCTGCGGATGCGTATTATCACATAGAGTAAACGTAGTGCGAAACGATCCATGGTTAACCGAATTAATTGCTCTGATGGACGATTATGTCGACCATAAAATGGACGGAGCTCACGGTAAACTTCGCGAACTGAACCATTATTTTCGAAATAAATTTGCACGATTTGCAAGCGTTGTTCTTTTGTCAACCTGTTCATGATGAAATGGCAAACCAAACTGAACATAAATGACATTAGAGTTGCCAGATTTGACCACAAAATGCCAATTTTATCTCTATTCGAAAAACAAACCTGTAAAAAAAACACCCTGTATTTGTTTATGCCTGGGACTACTGATTACTATACTACGAGCAGCTTTGAAGTCAATCAACCTAATCTAGTTAGCATATGTAAAATCAAAGATGCTAAGCTTTTCAAGTGTATGGTCACCAAGAACGATTTTGATAACATATTGCTGGTAGGGATAATATGTCTGTTCTAGTAGTCTTCGTCAGTGGGCCTTAAGGCGTGGATAGAAGGTATGTTGAAAAATCTCACTTTGATGCCGATCGCAGCGAGACCGCCGGTGAACGCCAGGCTTATCATTGTCCTTAAACCATTTTGAACAGTAAAGAGAGTTCTCATACGTGGCTTTTTTACCCTCTTTTTCAGTGGAATTTGTTTTCACGTGAGGAGGATCGAAAAAAAGCTTACAAACCGTCTACGGGGTTTTGAAAAAGTATTTACATATTTAGATAGCGAGCCGCTTGAGGCAAAACACTGGAGCTCCTTTTCACTTTGCCGAGAGTGAACGAATGAGCACGCAAGAGTTGGGTATTGCTTGCCCATCTACACAACCACAACCCATTACACTCCCACTTGAATGCCAACAGAGACTGTTTTCATGTGCCATAAGCTGCTGTCCACCATTCTTCCGCTTTAGTAAAACTATTTGTAACTCCAGTTTCCTCGAACTGCTATACAAAGTAATGAAATAATATGAAATACATATTTTTGTGTTTACTCATTTTTATCTTTTAGATTAATTTTCACATTAAATAATTTTGAAATTTATTATATAAATCAATTATTCAACAACTTTTTTAATCCTAAAATTCTAAAATAAGTAAGCCGCCTTTACACTAAGCTTAGTACACAAAACCTCTGGTACAGCACACCAGAATATGTGTTTTCTGAAAATAAAAAAAGTAAGGAAAGGGATGTTTCATGAATACGCATCAGGGTTTTAAGTGTCCGATTCTTACTCACAATTAATAAAAACTCTGCAAAACTGATAATTTAAAGATAAATGGGGTTTGCCATGTATCGGAACAATCGATTGTATGGGAGCTATATGTTATGTAGGTCCGATCTGGCTGATTTTCACTACTCACATTACATACATAATAAGTACCAAACCTGCAAAACTTTACGTTCCTAGCTTTGCAAAATTTATAGCCCAAGCAGATTTTTCGAAACTATCGGTTATATGGGAGCTATGCGTTGTATTGCTCCGATCTTTCTGATTCCTACGAATGATTAATCTCATGCAAAATGGCGGCCGCATACCAAATTCAGCCAGATATCTCAAAAACTAAGGGACTAGTTTACGTACAAACAGACAGACGGACAGACGGACATGGCTAAATCGACTCAGCTCATCGCCCTGATCATTTCGGTATACTTATTCGGGGGTCTATATCTTCTCCTTCTCATACTTACAAACATCGAACCAAAGTTATAATACCGTTTCATGTTCATGAAAGGTATAAAAAGAGTTCATCGAAGTCGCCCCCATCACATCGCCTGTAGGCTTTAACCGTATTTGCCATGATTGACAGCATGTTCTAGAGCTCGACTTGTTTGCTTACCCATGGCAATGGCAATGAATATTTAAAAGTTCATTTCGAATACTCAAAAACGATTACAACTTCTGCCCAATATTTATTGCTTGCTAAAAGAAATAAAGAGTCCAAGTGTTAACTTTTAATATTTTTTTTAATGAAGTGCTGAAATATTTGAAAACTAGTCAAAGGAAACGTAAAGAATCAGAGAGCATGACAAGCAATCAACATCAAATATTTACTTACATTTCGTTTGCAATTTGGATCTGAGCTAGGAAAATTTAATACATTTGCCTTGTCCACAACGTATGAATATATTTGTCATCGACCGATATCTCTCCTCTAACCAAAAGCGAGAACATTGGAGACAGTTCTAGGCGCTAATCAATACTAGGGGTAGACCTAAAACGTGTTTACAGACTGTTTATCCAACAAAAGGCGGGTGAAATTATATGCTTGTTTTTACTTTAGTATCCCACTTTGTATTGGAGGTATTTTCCCAACTGTGGACCCAACTGTGAAATATGTTTTTGCAATATGGGCATCAGCAAAGCTATGACCGAGGGCTTGGGCGTAGTGGATTTCAGTGCAATATAAGTTGATGCAGGGATATTTATCATAACACTACCTGAATAAGGAGTCCACGAGATTCTAGGGATAGAAGTGGGAAAAGGAACGGCTATTTGAATATAAATAGGAATGTGTTGCGCTAGATAAATGAGAACAGGAACAAGGGTACAAGAGTTTTGAGTTTTGAAAGTTTGACTGAGAAGTAGAGGAAGAGGAGAGGTATTGGTATAGTAATACAAATGCAAGAGGAAAATGGAATTCGCAAAGGTGGTACCACGGAAGATTAAAAAAAGGTAGATGGGGGGTCAGAATAATAGGAAACGATAAATTATATGGACAGAAATTAAAAGGACAACGTCTGCCGGAACTTATAGTACATTGCTATATTGCTACAATTGTAAATACGATAATCTCTATATAAATTCACAACTATAAATAAAATGAAATTAAATAAAACCAAAAAAAAAAAATTTTATAAAAAAAAAAAATAAAAAAAAATTTAATAAAATTAAAAAAAAAAAAAAAATTATGAAATAAAATAAAGTAAAATTTATATGTAAACACTAAATTAATAAAAAAATATAAACTAAAGTAAAATAATTTAAGGTAAAATAAAGTAATATAAAATATAATAAAATAATATAAAATATAATAAAATAAAATAAAATAACATTAAATAAATTAAAATAAAATAAAATTAAATAAAATAAAGTAGTTCCAATCTATTAAAATAAAATAAGATAAAATAAAATAAAAAAAGCAAAATAAAATAAAACAAAATAAAATGAAACAAAGTAATATATATATATAAAAAATAAATATATAAAAAAATATAACCTAAAGTAAAATAAAATAATATAAAATAAAATAAAATAAAATAAAATAAAATAAAATAAAATAAAATAAAATAAAATAAAATAAAATCAAATAAATTAAAATAAAATAATGTCAAAATAAAATAAGAGAAAATAAAATAAAATAAAAAAAGGAAACAAAAAAATTAAATTAAAAAAAGTTAAATATATATATAAAAAATAAATAAATACAAAAATATAAACTAAAAAAAAAATAAAAAAAAATAAATAAAAATAGAATAAAATAAAAAAAAAAAAATGAAAAAATGAAATAAATTAAAATAATAAAGATAAAATAAAAAAATAAAAATAAAATAAAAAAAAATAAAAATATATATATAAAAAATAAATATATAAAAAAATAAACTAAAGTAAAATAATTTAAAATAAAATAAAATAAAATTATGGTGATTATTGTTGGAGCAAAGCTCAAATTTTTATGTTTGTTTGTTAATTGATATTAGAGGAAAAATTACAACGTTATGCACAGCGATGGTATGGGATGACATGTTTCGAAGTGCCCAGCTTCTCATCAGACCCCTTTTCGGACACTGAGATACTAACCCAAGTGTCTGCACCAAAGCCGCTGTTAGAGTACGCTAACAACTAAGCTATGATGCCCTGTAGCGTCACGATGCATTTTTCCTCTAATGTGCCATTTTGCTTATTCCTTTTATACATTCTTTGGTACATATATTTTATATGTCAACTCAACTACGCGCAGCATAGCCTATGGGTTAGGCAGCTGCGCTGGCAATCAGAGTGAGTGGGTTCGATTCTCCACAAGATCCTCTGAAATAGCAAAACTTTACGAATTAGTCTGACGAGAAATCGTGGCTGTTTTCGAAATAGTACTATAACTATAGCCTGTATATGTTTGTTGCTCTCAATTTTTCCTCTAATCAAAAATAATAATAATTAACTAAGAATTATTATTAACTGGTCTTGAGCTCGTTATACTTACAAAAATATGTAAAATAAAATAAAATAAAATAAAATAAAATAAAATAAAATAAACTAATATAAAATAAAACAAAGTATTTCCAATCTATCAAAATAAAAGAAGGTGAAATAAAATAAAATAAAATAAAATCAAATAAATTAAAATAAAATAATGTCAAAATAAAATAAGAGAACATAAAATAAAATAAAAAAAGGAAAAAAAATGAAATTAAAAAAAGTAAAATATATATATAAAAAATAAATATATAAAAAAATCTAAGCTAAAGTAAAATAATTTAAAATAAAACAAAATACTATAAAATAATATAAAATAAAATAAATTAAAATAAAATAAAATAAAATAATGTCAAAATAAATTAAGATAAAATAAAATAAAAAAAGCAAAATAAAATAAAATAAAATGAAATTAAACAAAGTCAAATATATATATAAAAAATAAACAAATAAAAAAATATAAACTAAAGTAAAATAATTAAAAAAAAATAAAATAAAGTATTTCCAATCTGTCAAAATAAAAAATAAAAATAAAATAAAATAAAATTAAAAAACAATTAAGTAAAATAAAATAAAATGTTTCCAATTTGTCAAAAACACAGAATTTCTTGGTTGACTATTAATTCTTTTTATTTACGGGTTACTTCACTGCGTCGCAGAACTAATAATAGACTTAGTCCGATTTTCATCATTTTATCCTATACGAAACTTAATTACATCGCTTATTGCAGAACTTATTGTCACGTTTCGTTTGATACCTATATTGTATTAACACATTTTGGGTCACCTTGGGTCACATAACGGTCGATATCTGCGATGATGCATACCAAAACAGACAGACGGACAGACAGCCAAAAATACTAAAAACAGTTGATTTGGTCTCTCTTGGCTCAGTAATGATCCCTCCTATCAATTTTTCTTAAACATCTGCAATGTACAGAGATATGGAGATAAAAAATAATATAACACACAACAAAATATAGAAGTTGATAGGAAGCACATGGTTTCACTGTAAAATAGGTAGTCTGCACCAGGTTGATTTGGCTGCAGCATTATTGCAGTGAGTGAATGTGTGTGAGTGTGCATGTTGTGGAAGCGTAAGTGCCACGAAGCAATTTGTAAATGCATTATACTAAAGCGATTTATGGCTTGTGGTTCTTAATAATAACATTTCAAGGTTTTTACAATAGCTAAATGTAGTGCTTAAATATTCGTGACATGTAAACAAGCAGGAAGGAATATACTTAACTGCAGATGAATATTTAAAATAGCTGCTATTAATCTATAAAAATAAAAAGTTAAGGTATCGCGTAAGTATTTCTAAAACTTCATGTATATGGGGCATTCCTTTTCAAATGGGACAGCTTCGGTTTACAGGCTCGTAACAAACTCGACTAACTTAGAACTAAAAAAGGGATAAACCATTTGACGACAGTACTAGTTCTTGCACAATACTCAAGCAATGTTTTCAGCTGTCCACGACTACATGGCGATGTGATTGGTGGTGGCTATTTCAGCCCAGTGCATTACTTGGCAACTCGTCATCAACCGTTTTCGTGCGGACAGTTTTAAGATAGCTTTGTTTTGTTTGGTTATTTCCTTCGGATAATCGAATAGATACAGGTTTACTGGGTACTTAATCACAGACGGGTATTATCAGAAATACTTAAGAAATAGTGTTTAAAAAATCTCCCATACAAGTGTCAATAGAAGTTTTCCGAAACACAAAATTTGGTTTGGCAGTAAGGTGGGCAAGACGAAATACTTGCTTTTATTATTGGATATTCCCCGCAGGTAAATTTGAAAGAATTAAACCAGACCTGTAAGATTTCATTAGTTATTAATGTTCAATTAATTAGACGGCTTTTTTAATTGGTAATGATTATTTGAATTTACGATTAAAAAAAAATCAAAAAAAGTTGTTTTGATTACTTTATACTTTTTTAAATTTTTTTTGCAATTATTTTTGATTATTTTGGTTTTTTTTCAGTATTATTGTTGCGTATATGTATGTGCTTCTACAACAATACTGAAATCAACAAAAAAAAAATTTAAAAAATAAAAAATAATCAAAAGTAATCAAAACACCTTTTTTTCATGATTTTTTTCTTTTTTTTAATTAATTGGAAAATAATCATTTAAAATTAAAAGTAATGGAAATCAATCTTTAAATGGATTCTCAAGATAATAATGATTCAAACCTGTAATCATTACGATTAGTAGGTATTATTTAATAGGTCTGGATTAGACTAATATCCATAAATTAAGAACAAATAAAAATTTACAAATTGAACTTATTAGTTATTATTAGATCCGTGTAAGCTACCCTCCAAGTATGTATATTCAAGAACATGTAAAGTACGTACATATAAGAAGAGATGCCAAAACCGCGACCCCGGGATGTCGTGCTTTTTTCGGTGCAGCAATTCTGAAATTTTTTGGATTGGGAGTATGTTATTTGAAGATGTGTTTTTTGAATATTCTAATTTTCTTTGTTAATTGGTTCCTTAAAGTAACATATCTAATAAGAAACAGGGTATACAGTACCCAATATTTCCATTTTTATATTTGCGTTTCCGCTTTAATATAAATAAAAGCACGAACGCAACAGAACGAAGAAAGACACTGAAGACGGCACAACGCCGAAACCGGTTTCTCTCCAAAGCAAAATTGACAAGGGATGACGGAAAATCGTTCCAGAAAAATTCATAAATTCACATCTTCTATAACAAAAATTGAGTTAAAATTAATTTAAAACTTTACAAAAGTGCAGATTTCTCATGAAAATTTTAATTGCCCAAGACGTGATGAATACAAACATTTTTACGAAAAAAATATAAAAGCAAAACTTCAAAAATTGCACCTCTTAAAATTCGAAAATTATTGTACTAATAAAAAATTAAAAAAAAAAACAAAATTACATACCTTTTTTTGTTTTCTTTGTTAATTTAAATTGAGAATTTATACTTTGCTTTGATATGCTTTACATTATAAATATTTTTAAGTTATGTTAACTTTCGCTTATCAAAATTTATTCATTTTCAAAATGAAAATTTTTTATAACAAGATTTCACAATAATTTCCCATAAATAGAATATAAAAAATATAAATATTGAATTTCCATACTTTGTTATTAATAACTTTCTTTTAAAATTCAAATATTTGTTATGCCTTTGAAGGTCATATAATTTTTAAAGCAATTTCTTCACTATTTTCAACCTTAACTGTTAGAGAAAAGCGAATTTCACAATCCCAGGACTATTGTCGTAAAATGAAATCCCGAAAATGCCGTTATTGTTAAAATCAGAAAAATTAACACCCCTTTTACATATGTATGCATGCTTTTTAACGCATCAGATTGCTTAAGCAAATAAATTAGTAAGTCTATTTATGTTTTTTGCTCCCACTGGCGATAGTATTCTTTCTGTTGAAGTCGTGGATAGCTAATTCGTTTTCTAATTGAATAGTTAAGAGCCAATTAGATATATCTACGTATGGATACTTGGTTACATTTTCCACATCACTGATATTCCATACATTCGGGTTTCTAATTAGCTTGGGTCAACAGCAAATTGTTTATTTTTAGGTAGCCAAGTAAAAAGTGCTTAGGCGAGCTCAGAACCTGTTCAGTTTCCTTTTACACCCATCATGAGTATGAAAATGGAAACTTACTTTAATCCGCCACTTGAAAATTCTATGTAGAAGATGATTATTCTGCTACTCTCCAAATTTTGATGATATGTCTCTGAAATTCGGTAAGTGCTGCTAAGCGGAGTTTGGTCATTACTCCCGCATTTTGACGACTACAAAGTCAAACTCAAAAATCGATTGTTCGAGGGATTGATTGCTGATATATTATGTACTTCGGCACAGCCGCAGTAAGACAGCTACAGTAATGAGGTTTCCTTGATAATCTTAAAAGCTTCCTCTAGGTTCTCAGTTCAATTTATTTCTTAAAACTACTGTCAGACTTTAGAAAAATTGCATTCATAAGAGGTATAAGGCCATCGGCACAACTGATGACAGTTCGTTCCTTACTTCTTTGTATTTGTTTTTGACTAATTTGTGCAGGTAAATATAAGTTTCTCTGAAGAAGATACTAATTAATTAATATATATACGAGGTGTGTTCAAAAAGTATCGCGAATTTTGTGTTTTTTCAAAAATTATTTATTTATTCATGAATATCTACTTTGTCCCCTTCAAAGTAATCCCCATGAGATATTATACACTTGTGCCAACGGTTTTTCCAATCTTCGAAGCACTTCAAAAAATCATTTTTTTGTATCTTG
The DNA here is from genome assembly GCA_949987695.1 of Merzomyia westermanni. Lineage (NCBI taxonomy): Eukaryota > Metazoa > Arthropoda > Insecta > Diptera > Tephritidae > Merzomyia > Merzomyia westermanni. Next base: position 52,617,280 of record OX465289.1, on the reverse strand, counting down.
TTCAGCTCCTCCTTCGATGCCGTCTTTATCTCGTCAAGAGAAGCGTAACGTCGTCCTTTCATGGGCCTCTTCAGTTTAGGGAACAAGAAAAAGTCACAGGGGGCCAGATCTGGGGAATACGGTGGCTGCGGTCTTGATTCGTGCGGCAGCTTCCATTGAGATGATTGAGCTTTGGTTTCCACGTCATAACCATAAACCCACGATTCGTCACCAGTTATGACCCTCTGGAGCAAATTTGGGTCGTCGCGGACAGAGTTTAACATCTCATTAGCAATGTTCATGCGATGCTGTTTTTGGTCACAATTGAGCAATTTTGGTACGAATTTCGCGTAAAAATCGAAGACGATCCAAAACATGTGCAAGCAAAGCAGCTGTCAACAATTAACTGAACATTCAAAATGGCCGAGCTTGTCGGCATAAGTGAGAGACATGAGTACCAACATAACGCCACAAAAAATTCGAAATTCGAATATACGTAACCAGCGAAAATTCAAAATTCGCGATACTTTTTGAACACACCTCGTATATGAGTCAGTAAATATTAGATGTTCTTCACATATTCCTCGACTACCGTTTTCAGATATATCCCAAACTAGATACCTCAAACAGTATTGGAATTCCAAACAACTTGCTTTTAATTGATGCGATTGATACAAATCCGTTAGAGATTGTAGGCAACGCGCCCCTTCCCCAGGAGCTAATCATTCGTCTTGTTATGGGCTACAGGCTATCATGGTAGGACAGATAGCTAGTTGCTAGTTGGTTCAATACGGAAATGTGGTGAGGGTCACATTTGGGGGGTACCTGTGGTTGCCGATTGGATAAATGTAAGCAGGGAAGGTTGGAGGAGGGTTTTCCATCGGCAGCTTGAGTAAGCCCCAAGAGAAAGCAGCCTAATAATCTCTCGGTTACCTGGAGCTATTTTAAACTAAGCATCATGTGGGTTCCAAGACAACCGTAGCTCTGGTTTATTTTGGCCCGATTGGGTTTTTGCGAACCGGAGGACACTGCTGTAGAGAACTCGGGGCTCCGCTGGTCAACTGGTCTTGAACAGGTGGCCACGAGTCAGCTGAGCTAGTGGGTTATGTTCACTTTTGCAGAGTAGCGATATACTTTTGGCCGGAGATGTGGTCTCAGAGTCCCAAAATTTTTACATAGGGCTACGCCTCTTGAGATTATGCTACGTCAGCGGCCTAGCGCTAAAATTTCTTTTCTTATTCGTTAAGCACGGTTAGAATATAAAACTAAGGCGATGATTGAGGCCCTGCTCGCCATCTGCTAATAGAGGGTTGGCGACTATTTCCCAGAGGTGGCCCCGTTCTGAAGTTTGTTCTAAATACTGGTATTGGCATTTTAAGTTCGAAACCTTTGCCAAGGTAGACAGCGCCAGGTCACTATACGGCCTGGGCCTTGGATATAGAATCACCTTATTATCAGCAGTTTGGAAATGTGAAATTGGAAACTTATACTTTCATATCCCAAGACCCTAAATCTGCTCATCCCCAATATCAAAAATTAAAAAGTGGAAAACTGATATGGTTTGGAAAGGAATTTTGGAATCTCCCATCAAACCTGGCACTTTCATATTGAATACTTTTTAAGCTACTCATCCTAAATTACTCCAACTACCGCCGTCTATTATATCAATATCAAACTTTTGGCAAAAATTGGAAGGCGGGAAATAGTTATTTGTGCAACCTTCAAATGCAATGACAGTCGAAATCCCATAGATGGATGAAAAATTATATCAAAAAGGCGCTTCTGTCAGTAAAAAAGCCGTTGAGAGGTAGTATCAGTGTCATTTGTGGCTTCGCTTTTATGTGCGCCACAATGCACAAATGTCAATGGAGGATGAAAAGTGTGTGAAAAAAGGCTTCAAGTGCTTATAACCATTTTCAGCGGGCGAAAGCGATACTTGCGGGTATGCGAGTGATGTATTACACACACACACACATACATATATAGAGACCTCATATGCACCTGTGGAGAGTCAAAGCCGTGGGCAGCTACAATACTGAAATTAAATTCAGTTCGAGTTTCCTGTTGTTTATAGTGTCTGGGCCTCCTTTGCCTGGTTGTAGCAACCTTTGATGACGAATTCCGAATAATTTTTAAATGAAGTAAATGTTTGTTGTACCGCTGCTGGGCAAGGCTTCGTCACGTAACTTAAATAAAGTAGACAAAATATAACTTTTTGTTCATTCCGGGCTTGTTTTATCTTCAGTTTTTGCAATGGCTCTGTTTAATTGAAGAGTAGATTCAGACCGCACAGCAAAGAATTATCAGCATAACACTGTTTGGTCCGTCACGTCCTACTCCATGAATGGATACATTGATTAAATAGGACAAAGTACTATCAAAACAACAACAGCAACATATCTGATGCCTCAAATATATGGGTTTCTATAACAACTGCGTTGCTGATGATTATTTGATTTCTGTCGCAGATGTAGGGATAAGACGGTCTTAAATCTTAAAAGTAAACGATGTGCTTATGTCTTATGAGCCTTCTAGGAAAGAATATGAAGCCTATTACGGGAAGAGCATAGTCCTGACTTTAGATTCCAAATTTGTCGAGGTGTCTAAATGAAATGTGCAGTGGTGTTCTTAAAAAAAAATCTGCAGACCCATTAGTTGCCATATCGTCCATGAGGTAATTTGTATGGATGTACTTCACTGAATGCGCAAACATTGCTCTGTAAGCATGAACTTAGCGATGCGCTGATGAACTTTTGCGTTCCGATGGCCCTGAGGTCTAGAGTTTTGTTTAAGCTAGAGAAAGCGGCTGAATACTCATGAAGGATGCACTCGACCAGCATGCGTTTCGAAATAAAAAGGTTTGTGTCAGAATTGTTACTCAAACGAATTTAAGGCCGAGGTTATCAAATTTGTTACACGATACTTTTAGCTGTGGACTTAACGAGACCCATACTTCAAAAGTGACGGTGAGATTTTCTGATAGAAGCCTTTTATTGCCTAGAATTTGCGTGAACGAAATGACGACGCTTGAGCAGATTGAATAAAGCTTTTGGTGAGGCGCTTTAAAACTTTAATAAGAGTGGTACCAGTGGAGTTCTAGCACGGAATCTTTGGAAGTTGAGTCATACACTCTGCCCAATAAGTAACAGGCATAGTTCATTCTTTTATACATAAAGTGAAATATTGAATAATGTATGTGTGTTTCTCTACATTCATACCTACAGCATACCTACAAAGAAATAGTATAAGCGGTTATAAAACAGACGGATTTAACGGAAACGCTGTGTACTCCAATCAGAAATGCGACTTCTTATTGGGTATGACTTAATATGGCTTATATTGATGCCTTATGTACATGGCCAATAATACTTTAACATAAGGGCAGCTCTCAGAGAGAACGTATGAATACTGACCCAATTCGCTTATAATTTTTTAGTGCTTGGTTGGTTGGTTGGTTGGTTCTGGTGGCGAGTCTCCTGCGACTCCAATTAGCGCTGATGCGCCGTTTTGATACCACAACTCGTGAATTAACCAATGAAGGATGTATTATAGCAGACTTTGAATGTGCTTATAGAGTATAGTTGGAATCCCATCCGACTATATCCACCCCTGTGGAGTTCAAATATTTAAGGAGGTCCCCAGGCTTCATGTCCCTAGGCTCTGAGAGACTTTCGAAAAAGGGCCTACCAAGGTATTTAGTTCCCCCAGTGCACTGGACACTCGCACAGTAGGTGCTCTACCGTCTCTTCCGCCCCCGGGAGATTGCAACTGCGGCACGAAACGTTGTGCTCTAGCCCCATCCGCGTCGCGTGAGCTCCAATAGTCCAGTACCCTGTTAGTACTGCTATCAGCCCTGCTATGAAAATGTCCCTTCTATTCATCCTGAGAATGGATAGGGATCGTGCCTCGTTGTAAGATGGCCATATACTCCTAGAAACTCTGCAGGACTGCAGACGCTTTCACCTTTTATTTGCCTCGCTAAAGCAGTGCTGAGAGATTCTGCCCTTGATAAGTCCCAGGGGTACGAGGACCTCCTTCGCTCCTGTGACATCAGGAGCCGATCCACCTCGGGCTAGCTCATCTGCCATCTCGTTTCCCTGTATATTTATGTGCCCCGGCATCCAAATTAAGGAAACGATATGCCGACTAGCCAGCCTCGTGGCCCACTCCCTGCACTGATTTACCAGGCTCGATGTTATCGTTGCAGACCCCAGAGCCCCCAGGGCTGCTTGGCTATCAGAAAATATTGCTTTCATTTTACCTGTGCCTTCCGTTTCCAGCAAAGCCTTGCATGCCTCCTGGATTGCAAAGATCTCTCATTGAAACACGCTCGCTGAGTCCGGGAGGCGCAAAGAAATGGAAAAGTTTTAGTGCTTTTTTAATATAAGTTTTTTTTATGTGTAAATATCTTGGGCTCGGTAGGGCTGTCCAGAAGGTTACGCGTCGCTGCCTGTAAGCGTGCCTCTGCCGCTGCTTGTAATCGTGCTTCTGTCTGTGCCTTGTGTATAGAAATCTTGTTTGACTGCTTTGCTGATATGTATGTGGTGTGTGTATGCAAGCGCTTTGCTGATTGTTATTATTCGGTAATCGTGAATCTAAACACGACGAATGCTATTGATCGGCAAAAGGCGAAGCCAACGGCGTTTATGATAAACATACACAGTGTTTACAAAAATAAAATAAGTGATTATTCATAAATATATTTTAGCTCTGAATAATAATAATAATAATAATAATAATAATAATAATAATAATAATAATAATAATAATAATAATAAACCCAACGGATTACCCACCATCCCTCCTAACCGACACGAGGGCCTCATCCGCATAACGCGCGGATTAGATTTGCCGAGTGTTTGAAAGGAGGAGTTTTGCTAAGCGCCGAGATCTCAAACTGCTCAGCTACAGAAAAAAGTTCATCAGCTGAGAACGATACAAACATACATCAAAATACTAAAATATAAGTCATTTGTTAAGAGAGGACAGAATAGTTTTTTTTATTGCAAAAAGCGAGTCCGAAATATCAAAAGTGCCTGAATGAGAGTTAAAATCTTCGCATAGACACTGGAACGGCTCGTGTAATTGAAAATTTGTTCTGCATTGCTTCAGAAGAATAGATTGAAAATGTATTGAAGCTCGGTAGGGAATATTAAAGTTAACTTCGTAAAGTTAACTTCGTTAGTATAAGGTTATAAGTCATGCGATGAATCCCATTGAAGATTTCTCAAGGCAAAAAGTAAGAATTGTTTTTGAATTGATTCTAGCCTATCAACATACACTTTATAACGCGGATTCCAGATAATCGAAAGTTGTAAAAAGAGTCTTAGTAATATAATGGTCGCTAAATTCCTTGAACCACCTTTTCACAAAGGCTAAAACGTCTCTAGCCTTATTGACTGTAGCCTCAATATGAGGAATAAAACTAAGTTTGCTGTTCATAGTCACACCCAAGTCGACAAACACATTAACTTGTTCAAGACTGTGGTTGTTAATTGCATAAGAATCTGGCTGTATATATCTATATGAATTTACATTTATTTAGATTGAGCTGCATAGGTTTACGTTGCACCAAGTAACTAAGTAATCTGAATCCGATTGAAGCGAAAAACGATCTTCCACCGACGCATATGACTTAAATAATTTTCCAACGTCTGCATACTCGTGCATCAAGATCTTTGAATACTTTATTGTTGTACAGATATCGTTTATGAACAGCAAAAACAGAACCGGGCCAAGATGGCTGCCCTGAGGAACACCTGAGGTCACGTCAATGGCATTGGAAAAAACATTTTTGAAAACTAGTTTTTGTGTTCTACCACTTAGATAGGAGGAGATACAACGGGTAAGACCAGGTTGAAAACCAATCAGATCAAGTTTGTGAATGAGTAAGGAGTGACAAACTTTGCCAAATGCTTTACTAAAGTCGGTATATAAATATTACGTCGGTGTGGATATTATCGCGAGACGTGGGTAGTGAATTCGAGTAAATTGGTTATTGTCGATTTACCCTTACAAAATCCATACTGAGAACCTGCACTGATTGTTAATTTTTAATATAAAATAAAATAAAATAAAATAAAATAAAATAAATTTACATGAAATTAAATTAATTAAAAGGTACTATGGTAACGGGAAGGAAGGGAAAGGAAAGAAAAGGAAAGAAAAGAAAAGAAAAGAAGAGAAAATAAAAGAGAAGAATGGAAAAGAAAAGAAAAGAAAAGCAAAGGAAATAAAATAAAAGGAAAGGAAGCAATAAAAAGAAACAAGAAAATAAAATACGACACTAAATTAAAGATAGAGATTGTTGAAAGAAGAGAAAAGAAGAAATTTATTAAAGTAAAGGAATAGCATATTAGAGAAGGGAAATAAGGCCAAGAAAGGAGTAGTTAATAACTAAAACAAAATAAAGTTGTGTGGCTGAAATTAACGACTGGGCGAGGTCTAATTTAATAAAATTTGTATACAGGATACACATGTTTACACATCAAACTCCACGAGTACTTTGTACTCACGCCTTTTATTTTTTTAAATTTAACTTGCTTGTTAAACTTGTTCGTCAGATGTCAAGAACTTTAAACTCAGCTATCCGTCTGATAGGTCCATGGCTATTAGAGTTTAAATAAGGGTACAAATAAAATATTTCCTCAACACCAAAAAAACAAAGATACTAGTAGTGATCCCGTACGAGTCAGAAGTAGCCATAAGTAGTCCGAAGCAGCCGACAGTTGCTGGAAATACATTCCGTAGTCGGTTTTTTTGATCGTGCCATGCCTGCTAAATTGAATGGAATCACCCAGTTCTTATGTAGTGCTGGTTTTGTTCACTCCCAGTTCTTCCAGTTGGTCCCCAGAAGAAATACGGTCGCTTCTTCGAGAACCAAAGTTTCGAAAAGTAATCCAAGAGGACTATGGTTGTGTTATATAAAAGTGGCAACCATGGTCTATAAATTGAAAACGCCATACCAGAAAAGAGTAACCCTCCATTCTAAAAAAAAACAAGTAAGGACGGCGCTGTCTTCGGCTGTGCCGAAGGCTTTATACCTTTCATGAATACGTGCAAACTTAAATACGCATTGTTTAAAGTTCTCTAAAACATTGTCAGCAATACATTTAATTTTCTTTTATAATAAGCTTTATTTGTTTATGGGAAGTTTTTACTAGGGCTGTGCCTTTATTCGATTAATTGAGTAAGTTGATTAATCTTTTACCATCTATAAGCAAATATCTCACCAAGTTTCAAGTTTTAATCTTCCAAAATGAGGGATAAATGGCCATAATCCTCTTATCTGAACGATCGGTTGTATGGGAGATATATGCTATAGTGACCGGATTATACCGGATCCGACAAATGTCTAATATAATACAAAAATACATCCGTGTGCCAAATTTCATCGAGATATCTCAAAAATTGAGGGACTAGTTTGCGTTCAAACAGACGGACGGACGGACAGACGGACGGACAGACGGACATGGCTGTATCAACTCAGTTCATCGTCCTGATCAATTTGGTATACTTAATGGTGGGTCTATCTCTTATATTTCTAAACGTTACAAACATCGGACCAAAGTTAATATGTTCATGAAAGGTATAAAAAAACTCAAAGTAGACTAGAGCATAAAGTGAATTATAAATGTGCATACTCTATGCTATTTTCTGTAGACTTGTTGGCTATGGGAAAGCTAAACATTTCACATTTTTAATTAATCGGCGATCAAGGAGAATATTTCAAAACTTTTAGTAATTCGATATTAGTTAATATTGATTTTACGATGATGGTAGACTAGATTGACATATTACAAGAATAACCTTTTGATAAGTTGTTTAACATTTTTAAATAAGTCTTGTATAGCCTGCCAACTTTTTTGTTGGGTATAAACGTGCAAGATCAAAAGCCTTGCGAATTTGTCCATACAAATGACCGCACGCGTTGCTGACTTTTCCCGGCATAAAATGTGTCCACAGGCCTCTCTGATATCTGCAAATATATGCCCACACATGCAAATGTTGTTAGCTTTATACTTATTAATAGGTACCCTGTAGGGGTGTATAACTGCAACGATTCTAGGGCAAACAGAACCAATACTGCACCTTTTCAAGTTTATAATGAGAAAGTGTAAGTTTATATTGAGAACACACAAGTTGATAATGAGAAATGTAACTTCATATCGAGGAAAGCTCAGTTGATGGTGAGAAATATTAGTTCATATTGAGAACACAAAAGTTGATAGTGAGAAATGTAAGTTTATATTGAGAAAAATAAATTGATAATGAGAATAATTAATTTGATAATGAGAAACTCGTACTTAATAACGAGAACATTAACAAATTACTCGGATAATAATTGTGTTGCAAGAAGATTTGTAAAAAAAAATAAAATAAATAAAAACGACGTATATTTCTCATTATGAATTTATATTTTCCCATTATCAACTTAGTTTTTCTCAATATTAAATTACATTTCTTATTATAAACTTGCGTTTTCTCAATATAAACTTATATTTCTCGTTATCAACGTATTTTTTCTCAATTTAAACTTCCATTTCTCATTATCAACTTGTGTTTCCTCGATATGAAGTTACATTTCTCATTATAAACTTGTGTTTTCTCAATATAAACTTGAAAAGGTGTATTTCGTGATCAATCTACTTTACAGGCAACCAGTTTGGAATTAAAAACGGCGTTGCTCTGGGCGATGGAAATCGACCCCCCGACGTTACATTTTTTTAAAGTTCAATCTAGTTAAGATCTACTTTGTTAATTGTGACTATTTCCTCAGAATATTTTAGCTAGTATTTATTAATTTCTTTTTTTTTTTTTGGATTTTTTTTTCGTCGTTTATTCTTCATAACAAAATACTGCAGATTTTTAACTAGGGAAAATCTAGCAACTATGGACTAGGACTCATTTGACATGTTAAATCTAGTTTTGTACCATACATTTTTATCAATCGTTTCTGATTTCCCTGTAGTGTATATATTATTATGTACATATAACAGATTTGGAAGGGCTCCGTTAAGTCCCTATGGCTCACTACAATATCTCTTATTTTCCGTTGGCTCCAAAGCAAATTATACGTTTTTTTATAAAAAAAACACATCGGCGACGTCATGGCATACGCCCCCAGCTAACGGGAGAGCAATCAAATTGAAGACAATGCACCTTGAACGCTTACACTGGAATAAATAATTCACGGATTTGTTGTGCTTCAGTCGCAAAACTCTTAAGATCTTCCAATTTTAATGTTTTTATTCCTAGCAGGAAGTTAGTGTTAACTTCTTGCACAACGCTGATATATAGACCTGTATCCACATGCATTAAATTCATATAAAAGAAACTTTTTGCGCGCTACCAACGTATACAAATACATACTGGATACCACAAAAAACTTATGCAGAACTCTGACCATTGAAGCTGAGCCATTTTTTCAGCGTTTATTCACTCCATATACAGTCAGGTTGATATGTATGTAACGGTGGTATGTGTCGCATGAGTTCGAGTTTACAAGTACATATGTTTGTTTATTCGATATGGACTAACAAGATTTTGGCGTGAGTTTGGTTGTTTTTCTACACCAACACACTCCGCTCTTTTAAGTTTTGTCACTTCCATTTGAGGATTTTTGGTTTTTGTTTTCTGGTAAAAGACTTGATGGGTGTCCTTTTGCGGGAGCCTTTTGATTTTAGCGTTGCATATGCAATCTTTTTTATTGAAGTTTTTTGATTTACTCTGCTTTTTCGCTTGAATGAGAGACATGCATATGTACATATATATGCTTACAGGGTGGAGAAAGAATAATGCAAAATTAAATGCATTAGAAACTTAGAAAACTTGCTCAGCTCGGTTAGTTTATGAAATTCCCAATAATTAAGATCCTAAAGTCAAACCTAAAATTTAAGTGTGTTTTGTTTTTCCTAAATTTCAGATTTCCACCAAAAAGTTACTAAGGCGCTGATTATGCAAGTCATCATTGCATCCACTCACGTTCACCTTCACCCGTATGTTATACCAAAGAGATTCACATAGCAACTCCCATTTACTGATAGTCCCCGAAGACAGTGAACGCCTTTATATAATAAGAAAAGAGAAGAAAGGACATTTAGCTTTGAGTAGCGTTTTACATAATTTCGATCCATGCCCCGCCTAGATTAACTGTGCTCCTATATTTTGCATTGGCATTGGGAACTAGGATCCATGTTTTAATTCTCTAAGTCTGCAGAGGGTTACTTCAAAGTCGATCGCAATACTGGCCAAAGTTTGCAGCAAGCTTTTGAAATACTTCGATACCTTTTACGATATTTTGATTCAAGTTTAAAGTCCTTAGCAAACAGAAAAGTTACACAAAAGTCGAGACCCGGAATTCCGTAAGAATTTTTTGTATACTCGTATATTGGCCTTTGCTATACCTAAGGGAACAACCCCCAAAGTTTTGCATTTTCATTAGGCAATGAACTATTTTGCAACATTTTTAAATATTTAGACCATTGGGAGGAATTAAGAATTAATTTTTATATTCCTCTTTTTAAAAAAAGCTGAGCATAGCTCAAAGAATAATCTTTAAATATGATGTATATTGGAGCGATTTTCGGTCATCCTTTGTCAAATTTGGTTTTGTAACAAACCGGTTTCGGCGTTCCGCCATCCTCAGTGTTTAGTTTTGTTGTTGTTGTTGTTGTAACGACAAAAACACTCCCCGAAGGTTTCGGGGAGTGCTGTCGAACTGACAGTCCTTGGCCGGATATGAATCCGGTACGCTCCGGTACTCCCTTGCGGTACTGCCCGATTGTCGTGGTAGTGATTTATGACCAGTGGAACCTTCTAGGTCATGTCACCCCTCCTTCCGTAAGGAAGGATAAGGTGGGTAATGAGAGGTTAGAGGCATCATATCCGTAGATCAACCATGGAGTTGCACGTCATTACCTTTGTGCATATTAGTCGCCTCTTACGACCGGTATCCTACCTCGGGCATATTCTAAGCCCCTAACCCGCAGGGGCAGTTTAGTTTTGTTCTGATTTTTGCCTATCTGTTGTCTTGTATATATAGTCTGTGAATGCTGTAGCCGGTAATGTCAATATGCGTTCATGTATTATGGTGTGTCTAAATGGATGCCTGTAATGAGGGTTGCTTTACACGCTCGGTAGCTAAGTGATAGGTTGAGGCAGGTGGAAATCGGTGATTTTTTCCTTGTGGTTTATTTTGTGTGTACATTCCCTGCAGTCAATTGCCAAACTGGTTAGTAAACATTCTAGTTCATTAACTAGAATTTCGTGGGCCTATTTATACCAGTTTGAGCGACTTCAACGTTTCCGCTATCATAAGCAGTGTGACCTGGTTAGTCTTTCCAGGCTAGATTTAGCCTTTTTGTTTTTTTGATCTTTAGCCTTATAATTTGGTTTTAGCTTCGTGGCTTTTTTTTAGCCTTTTTCTACTCCAAACTTTTCTGGTCTTAACACCGTATTTTTTATATCAATTAAAGTTAAATGAAGGTAGTATTGATGACGAAATACAGAAAAGTATTCGTAAGAATTGTCAACTATTTTTAATGGAGTTGCTAACCCAATTGCGACATCCTCTACCTGATAATATAAGCTCTTTACAAAAGATACATTTTTTTTCAGTGGATAATTCTTTGAAAGTTACAAAGCCGGATGTATTTTCTCACTTTCAAGAAGAAAAGTCTAGGTATTCTCCAAGTCAAGTAGCATTGATTGAGCTGCCGTGGCGAAAGCTAATAACCGTACAGCGGACAAGTGTGACATCTACCATAGAATTTTGGGCGGAAGTCCGAGAACATAAAAATTCATTTAACGAACCCGCTTTTTAGATCTGGTCGAATTCGTATTTAACTTTTTGGTATTACCTTTCAGTAATGCGGAGGCTGAAAGAATTTTTAATGCCGTAAACATTTTAAAAACTAAGTTAAGGAACAGATTAAAAATTAGAATGCTTAACTCTCTGCTTAATATTAGATATTCGTTAAAACGCTTATCCAAATGTTTCTCTGATTCTGAAATTACCATAATCTCATATCTATGATAAATACCCAAATTTTGTACGCAAACTCAAGCTCTTCTGATTTATCAGAGGAAGAAAATATTGTATAATAAATTAGTTTCTAGTGATTTTTCTATAGTATGTATTTCTTTGAAAAAATTTCTAGTCGAGGAAAATGTGCCTGGTATGTGTTGCAACAAAAATAGTTCCCTTAAGTAATGTCTACAGCTTTATATACAACAAACTTAAACTAAAATAAAAAATTTGAAATGGATTTCGTAAGAAAAATTCTGACTTTTTTTAGCTTCTTTTTCTACTTCATAATTTTAACCTTTTTTTGCCGATTTAGACTCTTTTTTTCTATCACCTGGTCACGCTGACCATAAGCAGCAGCAACCCTCCAGAACTGTCGAAAGCTACATACATACATACATGAGCGAGGAAGAAAAAAATTCAGTATGCGGACAGCAATCGTTCAGTTAACAACGCCGTTTTACATTTTAATTGTCTATGCAAATAATATTCTGAGTTGTTAAATATTCATTTATTTAAATTAAACATAAAACTTGTAAATACTAGTTTTAATGGTGAAATCATAATCCTTTTGAGAATTTTGTGCTGCAAATATTACATTTGGTTCGCAGATCATGTACGTACGTGCATGTCAACAAAATCACCCTTATTTTTTGCGATGTCGCTACTGCAATAGCGGCGCATCAGCGAATAAGCAATGTTGAAATGAAATCACGAAGAAAAGTGAAAACAAAACGATGTTGTTGTTGGGTTTGTTGTTGTTGTAACGACAAAACCACTCCCCGAAAGTTTTAGGGAGTGCTGTAGAAGTAACAGTCCTTGGGCGGATATGAACCCGGTCTCCGGTACTCCCATGCGGTACTGCCCGACTGTCGTGGTAGCGATTTGGTGTGACCAGTGGAACCTTCTAGGTCATGTCGTCCCTGTATAAAGAGAGGTAAGAGTCATCATATCCGTGGATCAATCATCGAGTTGCACGTCATTACCTTTGTGCATATTATACGCCTCTTACGAGCCGTATACCTACCTCGGGCATATTCTAAGCCCCTAACCCGCAGGGGTTGCCATTTGTCAAAGCAATTGTGTGAGTAAATAACATTTCTTTTTGAAATAATCAAGGTAAATGTTTTTTGAAGAAAAGTTTACAATAGACGCATAATAAAAAATATTGTATTGCTATTATTTTTCAGGGTTGACTTATTGTGATTGGGAAATGCAGTTTTCATAAATAAAATGAAAGTTAATCGCCAACGGAATCGTTTAGAAGCTGCAAAAGCAAAACTGGCGGGCAGATACACATACGGTAACAAGGTGGTTAAAATGACACTTTTTAATAAAAATAGTTACTAAGAACTTACACATTATGTATTAGAATTCCGTAAGCGAGTGGTTATTTGCAAAGAACTCCGGAACTTATAATTTTCACCATAAAAAGCTAATATTTCCTTGCAAGATATTTTTATAAGTCTGGAGTAGACTTTTTCTGAGATTAGTATTTAAATTTGAAAACTTTCCAGAACATGTTTTAAGAAAATTTAGAGATGTATGCCTGTTAAATCAATTATAAAATTCATTCAAAAAAAGATTATTATAAAAAGAAAACTACTTTTTATAAATGTTAACGAATTATAATTGAAATTTGTTTCAATTGTTCAATATAGTGAAGTAGTATTTATTTCGATAGACACATATTTTATATCAATAAAGTCGTTTGTAATGTAATTTTGAAATTTTCTTGTATTTTTCAACCCAAACTTAACTAACCCAACAACTATGAAGTGGTAGAGTAGCTGGTTTGATACTGGTGCATGGGTATGTGCTGACTAGTATGTCAACTGGTATACCGCTGATGCAGAAGCGGACATTTACCATCTCGTAGGACATCGCCGTGTTAAAAATATCAGTTGCCAATATGGAAAAATTACAGAACTCGAACTAGTTGAGCCGTTTTGACAAACTAGTATTTGACTAGTATAAAACTAGTAGAATTGACTGCAGGGTTGTTACTTGTTTTGTTGTTGTACCTGCGGTATTGCTCCGTTTTTTGTAAATCAGCTTTAAAGGTTCAAATATCTTGTTAGAGTTAGTTTTTATTTGTTCCTTTATTATTCTACCGTCAAATGTTTTTTAGTTGGTATCTTTCCATGTTTTCAAGTACATTCAGGCGCCGACCATTTCCCTCTTTGTGGAGTATTCGGGCCGTTTTTTGGATGTTTCCTGGGGTGCATTTGTTTTCAAACATATGATTTGCGAAGTTAGATTCTGGTACGTTGGTGGATTTCTGGGTTTTTTGTCGTAGTCCCTGATGTGCTATCGGAGTCGTGTACTAAGGTTTCGTCCTGTTTGTCCTATGTAGCTGTATTGGCATTCGCAAGTAAGTTTGGAGTACTGCTAAACCGATTCTCCGAGTTAGTGTTGGTCTTTAGTTTTTGTCCTACGTTGTTCGATGTTCTGAACGCTGTGTTAATCTTGTGTTTCTTGAAAAAATTCGCCAAGTTGTACGTCGTTTTCCCGTGTATGTCATTGCCGTCCAGATTTTCTTCTTTGTTGGCTCTTTTTTGTGATCCCTCCTTCGGAGCTTATCCAACATGCCTTTTTTGTATCCTTTGTGTGTGGCTATGGTATATATCGTACTCAGTTCTCTCCTGTATGCCGCCGGTGTAAAGGGCGTTCTTTGGAATCTGTCCACTAACTTTCTTAATGCTGCCTTTTTGTGCTGTTGCAGATGGCTTGACGTATAATGTATTATGGTGTCCGAGACGGTTGGTTTCCTATAAATATCGTAGTTGAACTTGTCTTTAACTTTGTCAATCCTTATCGTTAGGTCCAGATAGTTCATTCCTCCATCCTTTTCAGTTTCCATTGTGAATTTAATGTTTCCATGTTGCTTGTTTAGGAACTCTAAACTTTTTATTTGTTGTTGGCAGTCAAGACACAGATGATGTCAGCAACGTACTTAGCGCAAAATGTCACGCCTAAGTCGGTTTTCAAAGTCTGCAAATATTTTCTTTCCAAGCTCTGCATGAATGGTTCTATGAGAATGGGCGATGTTGGGTTTCCCATTCCAAGTCCGTAGGCAAACAAACCATATAAAGCATATTTCATCAAATATACATAATTAAAGTTAATATAGGGACCCAGGGAGTTCATATAGTACCACTAGTATCTGGTCTCTAACCTGACGTGCTCAATGGAATCATGCAGGGAGTATTGAGGACGCTTAGTGAATGGACGGACATCACTTTGCTCAGCGTAAGCACACAAAGACAGAGCTAGTGCTAGTTTTCCAGATGCACGACGGCTCCTTTATTAAAATGAGAAAGAAATGCATTCGACGACAGTGTTAGGTTCACTCTTTAAGAATCTGTTTTCTTCGCGGAAGCGCGGAAAATTCACTTACTTGTCCAAAGTGTCCTGTGGAGTGATTTCGTCGGTTATCTCGCTTAGCGTGGATTTGCTCTTGACGTCTCAGAAGCGAAGAAGTTCCTTAAAACCTTAGTAGGCATCGGGAGAATTTCCTCTCAGTACAGAATTAGAGATATTTCAAATAGTTGGAGCCGACTGCTGTTTTGAACAGTCCCTAAGGGTATCTGCCCCTCCCAAAATGAGGACACAACACCTCTTGTTATACCAAACATTTTCTCGGCGGCAGAAGGAACGATGGAGGACTTCTGTGCGTATGTACTGCTTGCTGCAGTAGCAGAATGACATTTCTTGAAAACCCCATCTTCCGAAGCATCTCCAAACTCAAGGGCAGGGCCCGGAGAACTAAACTAAACTAAAATTTATAAACTCAGGGGAATGCAGATAGTGGCATTGGACTCCCACCATGTCCCTTCAGTATTTCGTCAGAAGCTGTGGGCTGAGTAGGCCCAACATTGACTCCCTGTACAGAAAATAGACTAAAAAACCAGAAGAGAACTAATATAAAGGTAGTAATATAGTATCCCAAGATATAGTGACTTTTTATCAGACACCCTGTAAATGAATATCAATGTATGTGTATAGGCTTGTTTGTTTGTACATTTTTGTGGTACTTTGGCAGTTGCTATTACTTCTAACACGCTTTTGCGTAATTTAATATGAAAGTTGTAAGTTGATGCCGGTAGTCTTTGACATATTAGAAACTCAAACATATGGCATCTACAGCTTTCTGGGTTTAAAGCACCGCAGTGTTTTCCGTAGAAAAAAAACGCAAAATTTAAACAAAAAATGAGAAAAAAATATTTTTGCCAAAGGACTGTGGTTACTCCACATGAAACCTGATTAAGAGTATGCGTTGCAAAAATCAAAGGATCTCTGTAAGACTGTAGTAACAAACTTTTGGTCAGCAATCAAGTAAAATGGCAAAAAGCATTTATTTTACTTCTTCAGATTTTTTATTTATAAACGCTAGTTGGAAGAGTGAGCGGTGTTTCTGATAAATGTGATAATGGTTTGACCAGGGGGTCAATTCTGGTTGTGCGTTACCCTGAAGTGAAAAGTAAATACGTCAATTCACCACGATTTTCGATTCTCGTTTTACTTAAAATTTTCGATTTGAAGTGAAGTGAAAAAAGTTAGCGTCATGATTTCAAAAATATTCAAACATCACGTTTTTTAAAAATTTTAACATTTTAAGTGATAAAAATTGCTTTTATTTTTACAATTCTATCATTCATTTAGCAAGAACAATTTGTGTCAACTCAAGTCAAAAGATTCTTCTGCCAACAATTTTAACATTACATAGCAGGTTCGTATTTTCGAGCTCAGAGAAATGAAGAAGGAAAAACGTCGAGTGATAATTAAAGTGAAAAGATTTTCATCACTTCACGATAAAGCAAAACCAGAGGGTCAATTCTGAAAAACTGAAAAAAGGATTAGTATATCTCTGGAAACTTATCGACTATAGTATCTTATATCTTTTATTGAAGTTATAAAAGAACGCTTTGTGTTTATGTTTATGTTAATGTTATGTTTATGTTTATGTTTATGTTTATGTTTATGTTTATGTTTATGTTTATGTTTATGTTTATGTTTATGTTTATGTTTATGTTTATGTTTATGTTTATGTTTATGTTTATGTTTATGTTTATGTTTATGTTTATGTTTATGTTTATGTTTATGTTTATGTTTATGTTTATGTTTATGTTTATGTTTATGTTTATGTTTATGTTTATGTTTATGTTTATGTTTATGTTTATGTTTATGTTTATGTTTATGTTTATGTTTATGTTTATGTTTATGTTTATGTTTATGTTTATGTTTATGTTTATGTTTATGTTTATGTTTATGTTTATGTTTATGTTTATGTTTATGTTTATGTTTATGTTTATGTTTATGTTTATGTTTATGTTTATGTTTATGTTTATGTTTATGTTTATGTTTATGTTTATGTTTATGTTTATGTTTATATTTATGTTTATGTTTATGTTTATGTTTATGTTTATGTTTATGTTTATGTTTATATTTATGTTTATGTTTATGTTTATGTTTATGTTTATGTTTATGTTTATGTTTATGTTTATGTTTATGTTTATGTTTATGTTTATGTTTATGTTTATGTTTATGTTTATGTTTATGTTTATATTTATGTTTATGTTTATATTTATGTTTATGTTTATGTTTATGTTTATGTTTATGTTTATGTTTATGTTTATGTTTATGTTTATGTTTATGTTTATGTTTATGTTTATGTTTATGTTTATGCTTATGTTTATGTTTATGTTTATATTTATGTTTATGTTTATGTTAATGTTTATGTTTATGTTTATGTTTATGTTTATGTTTATGTTTATGTTTATGTTTATGTTTATGTTTATGTTTATGTTTATGTTTATGTTTATGTTTATGTTTATGTTTATGTTTATGTTTATGTTTATGTTTATGTTTATGTTTATGTTTATGTTTATGTTTATGTTTATGTTTATGTTTATGTTTATGTTTATGTTTATGTTTATGTTTATGTTTATGTTTATGTTTATGTTTATGTTTATGTTTATGTTTATGTTTATGTTTATGTTTATGTTTATGTTTATGTTTATATTTATGTTTATATTTATGTTTATGTTTATGTTTATGTTTATGTTTATGTTTATGTTTATGTTTATGTTTATGTTTATGTTTATGTTTATGTTTATGTTTATGTTTATGTTTATGTTTATGTTTATGTTTATGTTTATGTTTATGTTTATGTTTATGTTTATGGTTATGTTTATGTTTATGTTTATGCTTATGTTTATGTTTATGTTTATATTTATGTTTATGTTTATGTTTATGTTTATGTTTATGTTTATGTTTATGTTTATGTTTATGTTTATGTTTATGTTTATGTTTATGTTTATGTTTATGTTTATGTTTATGTTTATGTTTATGTTTATGTTTATGTTTATGTTTATGTTTATGTTTATGTTTATGTTTATGTTTATGTTTATGTTTATGTTTATGTTTATGTTTATGTTTATGTTTATGTTTATGTTTATGTTTATATTTATGTTTATGTTTATGTTTATGTTTATGTTTATGTTTATGTTTATGTTTATGTTTATGTTTATGTTTATGTTTATGGTTATGTTTATGTTTATGCTTATGTTATGTTTATGTTTATTTTTATGTTTATGTTTATGTTTATGTTTATGTTTATGTTTATGTTTATGTTTATGTTTATGTTTATGTTTATGTTTATGTTTATGTTTATGTTTATGTTTATGTTTATGTTTATGTTTATGTTTATGTTTATGTTTATGTTTATGTTTATGTTTATGTTTATGTTTATGTTTATGTTTATGTTTATGTTTATGTTTATGTTTATGTTTATGTTTATGTTTATGTTTATGTTTATGTTTATGTTTATGTTTATGTTTATGTTTATGTTTATGTTTATGTTTATGTTTATGTTTATGTTTATGTTTATGTTTATGTTTATGTTTATGTTTATGTTTATGTTTATGTTTATGTTTATGCTTATGTTTATGTTTATGTTTATGTTTATGTTTATGTTTATGTTTATGTTTATGTTTATGTTTATGTTTATGTTTATGTTTATGTTTATGTTTATATTTATGTTTATGTTTATATTTATGTTTATGTTTATGTTTATGTTTATGTTTATGTTCATGTTTATGTTTATGTTTATGTTTATGTTTATGTTTATGTTTATTTGTACATTTTTGTTAATATCGTCAATCTCAATTTTTGAGAGTGTCATACAAGGATTCAAGTACTTTACATAGGATGATGACATATGATGACCTAAAAGTTCACCTGACCCAACTTGCTATAGAACGTATGTAAAAGACATTAAAACCTCACTTTGGCTAGTACCTAAGAGAATAGCTAGCGGTATAATCCTTTTGGCAAGAAGTAATACTTAGGACTGAATACAACAGCCTCATAATAATAGAGCAAGGGCCCCGACGGTTAGGCCATGCATGCGAATGACAGTACTCGGGCGATGAAAATGTTCTTATTAAAACCAATTAGTAATAGGAGCAGAAAGGACATTACAAACAGACAATATTATCTTTACATATAATAAATTGTATAGTTCGATAGACAGCAGATATTCAACAAAAATTGATAGGAGGGATCTTTATAAAGCCAATAGAGTCCACATCAACAGCATTTTTGGGCGCATCACTCAAAAAATGCTGAATACAATTGAATGCAAACTAGACGTCTAGAAATTTGAAAAATCTCCTAATTCGGCCATTCGACCGGCATCGGAGATATGGACTAATATGTGGGCCAGGGTGGCCAAAAATTTGTTAGTACAATATGAGTATCAAGCGAAAGGTGCTCTGACGTGGCCAAGTTTCGTACCTCAACTGGTTTCGGAGATATAATGATTAAAATCAAAATCTGCCTATTACAACTTCTGAGATGGAGCGAAACGTCTCCGGGTTTTACATTTTTTTATAATGATAATTATCATTTGATTTCAATTTTTACTACAAACTGGAGGAACCTGCATGTTTAAAGCTAACCCCGTACCACATCCGCCAAGACTTATGAATTTATGCTGAGAAGTTTTTGCATGGAAGAAATATACTACCAAGGTTTCTGACTACTGCGGAAGGGCGAATCCGCTTGCGAAAAGCATTTTTATATTAGCTGTAGCCTTAATTAAACCTAGTACCTTCGGTACTACAACCCCATCCCGGCCAACGCGTTTCTTATAACTGTTACTAAATATCACTGGCAGTCAAATGCCTCCAGTGAGGTTACCGAACTACCGAAATGCAGAATGTTATCTTATTTCTTAACTGACGACCTTAATTTTGTTTTATGTACGCGTTCATCTTGTCTTGCTTCCTTTGTTGTCTTGTTTGATTTAATTCCCGGAGGAGAAATTTTCATTTGGCAAACAAAGCGTGTAATAACAAGAGAAGCACGCTGATAAAATGAAAATAAAGACGACTTGCATGCAAGTGAGCTCGGTGAGATTTGTCTCTTAGCTGTAAGTGAGTTGGTTGAAACGAATGAAAGAAATGAAGAAGGCCAAGAAAAGTGGCTGCGGCCACTAATTATATTCGGTTGTAGTCAAGAACAAGAACTGCAAAGAAAGTGACACAAAAATTCGCTGGATGAGAGAATACGCGCTAGCAATAGAAATCAGGAACGTAAATCTTTTCGTGTGAAAAAAAAAAAAAAAATAACTGTCGTATGTCATATAAAACAAGGCAGAGATGGACGTGCGAGCAGGGAAAGGAAAAATGCGTAAGTTTGTATAGGTTAAAGTTGATAAACGAAATATTGGTCGAAGCCTACGCCTGCGGTCTTACAACCAAGACCATTAATTAGAGCCAGTTTGTATATTTAATTACCCAAGCGACAAACGTCGACTAGAGCAAGCTAGTTAGGTGTAAGAGATGTGTACTCGTGCGTGTATGTGTGCCTCACTTGATACAGTGTGGCCCAGAATATGTGTCATCCAAACGCAGGGTACTGAAACCAAATCGCACGGTAATTTTGGGTAAAAAAAAGTCCCATCTAGAATTACATTGGTGTACACATTCTTTGGTGGTAAATGTCTGGATTACATCATAGAAATGGCTTCCAATTCGATAGAAAAGCATTTTTAGCGCGCAAAGGACTGTCTCTGCGTACCACCCAGACATTGAGTGGCGGTCTGCCTAGGATTATCGAAAGATTTCTAAGTGCTTTAAATGCAGATGGGCTCTGGCTAAATTCACAGAAAGGTCCTGTGTCTCTGAACTGTTTTGGCGGAGTGTGGTGTGTCCTTAGTTAAGAGAGAGGTGTGCAGAAATATGCTACAAGGTGTGAGTTCTGTCTGCGCAGTTCTGGGTTCTGGTCGTAAACGGACTTTTGGTGGACTTTGTAGAGAGTTACTGCCCAGTGGTTTGCTATTCTGATGACATTGCATAACTGGAGAACATATGCTAGACACTAATCTACGTTCTGCATGGCTATCTACACACCAGACCTGTTGAATTCCCATTAGAATTGAGTAATAAATTAATTAGATATCTTTTTCAATCATGAATGATTATTTTAATTGTTTTTAGAAACCCGCAATTACTAATTGATTAGTAAAGACCAAAAAAAAAAATTTAAAATAATAATACAAAAAATTTGTTTGATTACTTTTGATTTTTGGTGAAGATCCCGAGTTCAAATACCAGGACAGGGAACATCAAAATGTTTGGAAAAAGTGGTTTTAAAACTTATTAATTTTTGCCATGAAAAAACTTCGAAGAAAAACTTAGAAGCAGCACACTACAAAATTGGAAGAGAAGCTCGGTCTTAATCTACTCGGAGGTATATTGCACCAAATTATTATTATTACTAGTAGTAAACCGTGACGCTGCAAAAACCGTTGGATCACACACACAGGGTATTATAGTTTTGGTCATATAACGGTGGTTTGTTACGGTACAAAGTAATAGTGATAGATATGAAGTTTCATATATCAAAGTTCTTAGAATGAACAGAGGAATCCATTGAGACATGTCCGTCCGTTCGTCCGTGGATACGATAACTTGAGTAGAAATTGAGATATTTGAATGGAATATGGCACACAGGTTGCCTTCCGGAAAAGATAGGTTTCTACTTGAAATGGGCGAAATCGTACCACAACCACGCCCCTTTTTTCGATATCGAAAACTTCGAAAAAATTATAAAATCTGTTAATTCAAAAATAAAAGGAGCTACAATGATGAAATTTGCTAGATTTATTAATTTGGTTGTCCCATTTGCGGTTCTTATAACATTTCGCTTTTCGACCACGCCTACTTTTTCATAAATGTTGTATGGAAAGGAAGTAGAAATATTGAACTGCCTATATATAATTAACTGGTATAATAATATAATTGGGTACTTACATACATTTTCTTATTCTTTATATGATTCTTGCTAAATTTTGGAAAGTGGGCGTGTATTACAATTTTTTTGGGCAATTTTGTAGTCCATTACATTTTAGTATAATAAGGTGTTAGTCTTGAGTTTGTGACGCATTTCCCTGATTTTTCACAATTTTTTTTCTTGAAGGTTTCTGCAAGTTTATGAACGCAATTTTTTTTGTATGAAAGAAAATACTTTAGCTCTTCGGGAAAAAAATTGCCAAAATCAGCATAATGTGTTACGAACCTAAGATTAACACATTGTTATACTAAAATCTAATGGCCTGCAAAACTTCATACTTTAAAAAATTCTGAAAATTGTATGAAAAAAGTTGAAAATTTTGCTACAACTTCTTGGAATTTTCGCGAATTTTGCGTATATCTTAAAACAAAATTTGTAGTTCTTGTAATAGAAACTGACCCATCTGGAAACCTGCGTGCTGAATTTCGTTTCGATATCTTGAACGGTTTTTGATTTATGATTAATATTATTTCTAAATTTGACTTAATCAAAATTGGGCAGTGCCAGGCCCATTTTCATATCATCCGAATTCGCCCAAGGAACCTACGTACCAAATTTTAGTAAGATATCTCAAAATTTACCCAAGTTATCGTGTTAACCGACGGACGGACATGGGTTAATCAATTTCTTTTTTCCTCCTGAACATTTTGATACATATGTAGTGGCGGACATAAGTGTACATACAGTCGTTTTCTCCGAGTTTCACCAATTTTGGCTTTAATAAAATTATTTTAACCAAGACTATATAAAAGCGGATGCAAGGAATGTTCCAGGAAAAATGGGCGTGATCGGTTAAGGTCCACGCCCTAGATATATTTAATAGGCAATAACTTGGCGTACAAAAGCTTCACTTTCAAAGTGTCCGTGAACGAAGAAAGTCGAAAAATATAAGTTTTTGAAAATGGGCGTTGCCCCACCCCTTTTATAGTGGATTATTCCACAAAACTTCATATGCCATAACTCCAGCAAAAATTGATTTATCGAAATGAAATTTGGCGGAAATGTTGTACATATAAAGGTAAATGTTTGTTGTAAAAATGGGTAAAATTAGTCAAAGGCCACGCTCAGTTTTATAACATAGTTCTGAAAAATTTGCTTGTAAAATGCGATATTTTTATAACCATGCAAGCTATATCACATAAGATCTTGCACACATAATAAGCGTTTTAAGAAAAACTCAACCGCAAAAAAGTTTGATTTTTCTTGAGTTTTTTAGAATCATAAAAAATCCTGGTTGTTTTTTGATTGTTTTTCCAAATAATCATACAAACCCGGAAGCGATGGGTAATCAATCATTAACATGCTTCTACAAAATCTAATCAATCAAACCGGAAGTTATTATGATTATCAATCATTACTTAACAGGCCTGCTACACACAGTGACTAGAGCGAAGATTGTAGAGTAACTGTTAACCCAAAAAAGATGCAACATGTTCTTTCGGCTTATGTTTAGGTGCCACTTATTTTAGGCCAGTCTGTACTTAACTAACACGTGTACAAAAAAGTCTTTGCCAGCGTAAATTAATTTACTTAATATGTACGAAGCATGCCTTATCATATCACCAAACAACTCCATATAGAATGCTAAGCAATGAAGTCACAATAGATGCTATGGAATTTTACTCACGTCCAGAGGTAGCACATTCCAGACTCTAAGAAATAAATAATAGCTGAGGGGGGTACTAATTGGGACCTAAAGATATTCCAAGATTAAGACCTCATTGGCGCTAGGTTAGTTCTTTTCCAAATAAATATGTATACCTAGATATATTAAGGAGGCGCTACTCTGCCGATCACAAGCTCATTAGGACCATCAATCTCCGAATACTCCGAAGACAAATCAACCTGTACTGAGTCATATGAGAGCGCGAGTAGTTTTGACTCTGAAAAATATCTCATATACGCTACACGTATCCCTTTCAGCCTTAGGCAAAGAATATGTGTCAATCAGGACGCTTTGGCTTATCGTTGTTAAATACACCACTGGCCACTGGAGCGCTAGAAGCATGAAGTCTAACAGATTGCGGCGCACTAATTATAGGGCTTGACACAAAAGAAAAATGACTCTATATTACAGTTCCTCAATATACACCAGTAGCCTCAGTGAACCGGGCTAATGCGTATTAAAATTAAGAAATATATAGATGCTTATTTCCAACTTAAAGTAAAACAAATTGTTGCTGTAGTGACAATACTTTGGCGTGCCAGTCATCATGTCCGCTAAAAAACTGGTATCAATATCTTTTGGGGTGTCTCCTAGTTTCATCTGTATTCATCACAGTGATATTTCTGTTTGAATAGAGGAATAGATAGGGTTCGTCCGAAGATACTTCGCATGCAGTATAAAATATATGTTGGGGTGAAGTCTGGAGACCGCCTTCGATAACACTCGAAATTCAATCAATTATTGGACCCATTTTTTACCTAGGAAGCAGCATTATCACCAAACAAAGCCATTCTAAAAATATAGCTAACAATATTCTTGACAATTAATGCAACTTCGCACTTAGTGGCGATTAAGAAGTAAAGTTCGCGTTTGGCCAAAGAAAATCAAACTCTATGAGCCAATTATCGTACTCGTTCTGCTAAGTGCCATGACATAATGTCAAGTAAAACAAGTAAGGAAGTCTAAGTTCGGATAGAACCGAACATTATATACCTAGTAGTGATCTTTTACGGCATTCCAATTTACGCAGGTCTATTTTAACACTCTCAGTTCCTATTTGCGTTCAAATACACAGACGGACAGACAGATAGAAGTATCGAGAGGCGGACATGACTCAATCGACTCGGCTCATCGCCCTGATCATTTCGGTATATTTATTGTTAGGTCTATCTATTTTTCTTCTCATACTTACAAACATGGGACCAAGGTTATAACACCATTTCACGTTCATGACAGGTATAAAAATTGGAATTATGACGCTCCAGGAGGTTATGACACCTTTGAGCTTAAAACAGCAGAAAAAAAGTGCTTCAAAAGAGGTCTGCGCTTCGCAGTGGTTTGGAAAACTTCTCTTATGTATTTCTGCGATGGAAGGCTTTTCAGTAAAAATTCATCTCCTTTTTAGATGCCGCTCCGATTACGCAAAAAACTGTGCGTCCCGCCAATTTGTAGGAAAAATCTCAATCGGCACACAACAAATTGGAAGCGAAACTCGACGCAAAAATCTCTTAGGAGGTTTATAATGATACACTTGTTGTATATGGCCCCATACTTTTGTCATAATCCCACTTTTTTTAATTGAAATAAATTCATGGCACCAGCTTACTATATGCTGCTTGGCCGCTGCATTTTTAGAAAATAATGGAGTATATAGAATTGGGTAAATACTTTGTAATTTGGTGTTTCAATCTGAGTGGAGTACTTATCCACCCGAGCATTTACATATCTTTACTTAACATTTAACACAAAAATTGTAGTACATATACGTTTTTCGATACTTTTTAAACTGGTTTCGGAATACTAGAATTCTTTGCGGAATCTGAAAATTGACATATGGTAGGACATCGCCGTGTTAATAAATCAGTTGTTTAAAATAGTTGTTGTGGGGTTGTTGTTTATATTATTTTTTAGTTAGTTTACAATAAGGTTTTTTGACAGCATGCAATTTTTCTGCCAGATTGCATTTTTACTTATGCATATTTACTTCACTGTTTATGTATAACTATCTGTTAGGTATATTAATATTTTACTCGCGCGTGAGCTCAAATGGCCATCCGAACAAAATAACCGGACACTTTGCCAGCGGATGTGCTCAATTAACTTTACAACATCGTACATCACTCATACGCCATGACTGACATGTGTGAGTACCGTCTAAGCATATCAATCCCTATGATGCAAAACAAACACAAAAATTGCGCAAATCTAAAAAAAAAGTAACCAACCAAAATTTGCAAAAGCAAATTTATCTCATGTCAAATTTTTCGCTTTATCTCATGCATTGACCTTTTTAAGCACATAATTTTTGTTAGCTCGAAAGCACAAAGCTAGATATTTACTTAGTTAGACAACCTTCCACGTCTCTTCCGCCTCATAGTCTTTTAACTTTTTGTACCCATACACAAACAGACCAATCAATTTCGCCACACACTTTGCCACCGATTCACTTTAGATCGCTCTATTGAGTTTTCTAAAATATTCTTCACATAGGTATACGTACCCTTTACAGCGTGTTTCCATATGTATATGTGTGTATGTGCACGTGAATTGTTTGTAAAGTTTTGTGATAACACTATAAATTCATGCAGCGTCATCCCCATGTTACAAATTGACGTTAACCGCAATGTGGCGCATGTTGCATGTTGCATGTTGCTCATTTCATTTGCCGGCATGTGGTCAGGGTGACCTATTAATCTTGAATGGCTTATACTTTTACGAAATTTCCGTATACAACAGACTTGAGTGATGGCATCGAAGTGTGCAGAATGCACCATATTACGCACACACGCACACATGTAAATATGTATGCGAATGCTACTTTGTCTAAGTAATGAAGGGATATCAATATGGATGGTTAGCGTTTGTTTGATGTTTAAGTGGTGCATGGAAAAGAACAAAATGCAAACTGGAGCTTGGCAAACTATTTTGAGAATAATGTTTCAATATTTTTTAGCAAATATGATCTTAATTAACTTATAATCTCGGACAGCGTTTAACACTTATATTCGAACTCTCAGTACGTGGAAAGTGAGTAGGAGGAGGTAGTGATGCTGACTCAAAAGAATAATAAAAAAAGTAATAGAGCTTGACGTCGTTATGAATCGATGTTACTAAATGATACCACAAATGTGAGGAATTATACGTGAAATAGGTAAAATAAATTTTGGTATAATACGTCAATTCGTTTTCGAGTTTTGGTCAAAAAAATTGTGCCATTTTAAATATTTTAATTTTTATTTGCTTTTACAACTATGATAAAGTGAACGAACAGTTAGAACACTTATGCAAAGACTTAAACATAAGACATTTAACACTTTAAAAAAAGTTTACCAACAATTGTGTGTCAACCTGTTGAAATTTAAGTGTGTTATGTCGAATCTATAAAAACGGCCATTAACCATGAAATCAAAATAACCAATGTCTTGTATTAAGTCTCTGCCTAGAGAATTGTGTGAAAGACATAAATACATCATCAAGGAGATGATAAGACAATACTAATTCGTCTGAAAACCTGTTTAGTTATGATTTCAGAGGCGCTTTTGATATAGCGAAAACCAGACTGCGGTATTGTGGTTTGTGTGAATTTCACTTGAATGGTGCTGATAGCCTGAATGATAACCCTTCCGAAGAAATTTCAATGAATCTCTCCAAGTCGTTTGGGACCAAAATAGTTTGTCAATTTCAATCAACTTAATTGGATCTCACGAAAATGAAATAAAATAAAAAATAAAAATAAAATATTTTGTTGTTGGTTTTACGGTCTGTTCATTTTACATATTTTTGTAATGAAAAATAAAATAAAATAAAATAAAATTAAATTATTTGTTTTTTTTTTTTGTTTCTGTGTTTTTTTTTTTGTAAGTATAACGAGCTCAAGACCAGTTAATAATAACTCTTAGTTAATTATTATTATTTTTGATTAGAGGAAAAATTCAATTCAATTTTCATTCCTCTAATCAAAAATAATAATAATTAACTAAGAATTATTATTGAATTGAATTTTTCCTCTAATCAAAAATAATAATAATTAACTAAGAATTATTATCAACTGGTCTTGAGCTCGTTATACTTACAAAAATATGTAAAATGAACAGACCGTAAAACCAACAACAAAATAAATAAAATAAAATAAAATAAAATAAAATAAAATGAAATAAAATGAAGTGAAATGAAATGAAATAAAATGAAAGGAAATGAAATGAAGTAAAATAAAATAAAGTTACGAAATGGAATGATATAAGAAAGAGAATGTTAAGAGAGAATATGCAAAAAATTAATATAAACAAAGAATGTAAAACAACAAGAAGGTCCGATAGCAAATGCAAGTGGGCGCTGTCAAATCGATGGTAGGTAATTCACCACAGTACATGGCCGTAAACTGCCGAAATTCTGTGTGTTTAAATTGACTATTTTCAACAAAAGTTATCGTCAAAAATTGCAAAAACGTTTACTTGAGAATATTGGTTAAAAATAAAAGTGCTACAAGCATTAAAACTCACAAAAAAAAGCAAATATTTCCAGAATTACCTATCCGCGAATTGATGGTTTAGACTTTCCCACTATTCGTCGAGTTGAATCTTCTTATAGCTCTACGTTCTCTGACATCAATAAATTTCTATACGAAGAGCGGAGCTACTGTGCATCCATCTCTTAAATTCATGTTTCTAGTTTGTCTGAAAACAGTTTAGAGAAGCAAGATATTGGCATGAACATTGTGAATTATTTATTTGAATATATATATCGAATTGCAAAATTTTATAACCTTCCAGACCCGAAAAGCAACAACTGTTGATTTGACAAAGACAAGTAATTTTTTCACATAAGTCCGCTCCATAGGATCAAAATGAATAGCCGTTAAACACCTTTCAATTTCCTTTTTAGCTTGCTTGAGATAAAATGGTTAGAAGTCGAAGATATAGACGGCTGAGTGGAGGGTGACCTTACTTAATTTTTTTTTTACAACAACGCTCTATATGAGTTGTAAATCTATTGAACTTTTGTTCAGATAGCACGTTTTTTAAACTAATTTCGCAATAAGGCCTTCTTCAAAGAAAGTTTGGCGTTTTTTAATATCATTTTAAAGTAGGGCTATCTTCCACGCAGGCGCCGATATGTTTAGTTACGCTTACAGTATCTACAATTGTGATCATATCAACTAGTTTGATTAAAAAGAACATATAGATAGGCCGCACTTAAACCATCCATGGTACTTAATTTAAACGCTCTTTAAATAAGTAAGATGCTTTAGTTATTTTTGCAATGCTATGGAGATTTATTAAAATAAATCAAATTATTTCTACAAATATTTAATTTCAAAGAAAAGCTCATCAATATGTGTATATGTATGTGCATACACACCTTCATTGAGCGTATATAGTCTTAGTACAGCTGGATTATTAGCAACTTAATTAATGCCTTCTTATGATGTCGTTTCGTTTTTTGTGTTTGTCTCAACAAGTAGGTATATACGTTCGACACTTTGGAATGAATAATAATTAATTTTGAATTGAATTAGTGTAATAATGTCAATGGCGTGTCAGAATTGTTCAGATGTTAAACGTGCAATTAATTCCTTAGTAAGAAAATTAATTTCACGTTTCACCAAATGTTCATATTTGTATGTATGTATGTACATATGCAAATGTATTGGTGTGTCGTTATGTACATTCTAAAGCAAACATTTAGTCAAAAACAATGTCTTTGAGTGTGGGTGTGCTTTGCA
Organism: Merzomyia westermanni; assembly: GCA_949987695.1. Taxonomy (NCBI): domain Eukaryota; kingdom Metazoa; phylum Arthropoda; class Insecta; order Diptera; family Tephritidae; genus Merzomyia; species Merzomyia westermanni. The sequence goes on along the minus strand of OX465289.1, from coordinate 52,587,523 downwards.
AATAACTTGTGGGTATATGCTGTAGGCAAACACGATAGGGGTGACAATACCGGAAGGCAATACTTTTTTAAGGTTTTCTGTCTTACATTTTTAAGGCGAGAAATATGTTAATAGAAACTAAAAACATTTATTTACCTATGAAAATCATTTTAATCTTTTGGTTCTTGTGAATTTTTATTGTTGATTGTGTTACTTCAAGGAAACTAACAAAGAACTGTTGGTCTACTGCCTCCACTATCGAAAATTCCCAATAACGAACGAAATCATCACTCGGCAATCACGATTCGAAGTTTCCATTTTCCATGCGTAATTAATCTTATTTAGTTATGTTGAAACGAAACGGGCAGTTTAAATACGAACTGTCAACTGCTTCAACTGTAGGTGAAAAACGTAAAATTTTACTAATATGACAATCGCAGTGATTTCGTGAACTTTTGCAGTGTCCCTAGTATATTTTAAGGTCTGCTAGTTTTCTTATTATACCTAGATCATTCAATACCCAATATCGTTTTTATACCTAGTAGTGTACGCACAATTGAGCACATCCGCTGGCAAAGTGTCCGGTTATTTTGTTCGGATGGCCATTTGAGCTCACGCGCGAGTAAAATATTAATATACCTAACAGATAGTTATACATAAACAGTGAAGTAAATATGTATATGGCGGCCGCCGTGGTGTGAAGGTAGTGTTGCCGGCCTACCACACCGAAGGTCCATGGTTCGAGCCCTGGTACAGGTAACATTAAAAAGTGATTTGAAAAAAGTTTTTCAAAAACGGGGTCGCCCCTCTGTGGTTTGGCAAACTCTCCGAGTGTATTTCTGCCATGACAGGCTTCTCAGCAAAAATTCGTCTCCTTTGTAGATGCCGTTCGGAGTCGGCAAAAAACTGTAGGTCTCACCAATTTGTAGGGAAAATTCAAATCGGCACACCACAAATTGGAAGAGAAGCTTGGCGCAAAAATCTCTTAGGAGGTTTATGATGATATACCTGTTGTATATCGCGCCATAAAGAGAGAGAGTGTACGCACACAAGGTATGTATATTAACCTTAGTCGCCTAACGGCAGTACGTAACGGCATAAAGGGATCGAGATAGATATTGACATATATATATCAAACTTTTCAGGAGGAAAAGAGAAATTGTTTAAGCCATGTCCGTCCGTCCGTCTGTGAATACGATAACTTGAGTAAATTTTGAGAAATCTTAGTGAAATTTGGTTTGCAGGTTCCTTGGCACTCATCTCCGAGCGCTCTTTAAAATGGGCGAAATCGGATGATAGCCACGCCCACTTTTTATATATGTAATATTTTCGAAAACACAAGTGAATTTGGTGAATACATTGAGATTGAGGCATAAAATAGATTTTTTAAGAAGTTTTTGAGAATGGGCCTGGCACTGCCCAATTTTGATTAAGTCAAATTTAGAAATAATATTAATCATAAATCAAAAACCGTTTGAGATATCGAAACGAAATTCAGCACGCCGGTTTCCAGGTATGCAAGGAATGTTCCAGGAAAAATGGGCGTGATCGGTTAAGGTCTACGCCCACTTTTGTATGAAAGATTTTGAAGAGGATCGTAGATATATTAAATAGGCAATTACTTTGCATAAAATAGCTTTACATAATATATATTTCACTTTTAAAGTTTCCGTAAACTAAGAAATCCAAACACTTAAAATTTTCGAAAATGGGCGTGGCCCCGCCCATTTTATAGTGGACTATTCCACAAAACTTTTTATGCTATAACTCCGCCAAAAATAGATTTGTGGAAACAAAATTTGGTGATAATGTTCTATATATAAAGATAACTGTTTGTTGTAAAAATGGGCGAAATCGGTTAATGTCCACGCCCAGCTTTTTAACATAGCTCTGAAAAATTTGTTTGTAAAATTTAAAAAGCGATGTTTCTACAAATAAGCACACATAATAAGCTTTTTAAGAAAACTCGACCATAAACAAATTTTGTCAATTTTGGTTTTTTCAGCATAAAGTTTCTGTTATTTTCAAAGGCAATCGCTTATAATTCAATATTGATATTTCAATGAAAATTGGTCAACTGCTTCTTAGTAGTATGTATTATACTCCTGCAAAAAGTTAGCCAAATCGGGAAACACACAAGCAAACTATTTGGGCACGTAGTTAATAGCCCAACGCAGTAGCGAAGTTATATATCTTTTTTGATTTTCATGAAATGTTTGTACGTTGAGAAGAAAGAGATATAGTCCCATCAAAAAGTATACTGAAATGATCAGGAGGATGATCTGAGTCGATGTAGCCATGCCCGTCTCTAGATACGTCTATCTCTCTGTCCGTCTGTTTATTTGAACGCAAATACGAACTGAAAGTATTGAAATAGACCTGCGTATATTGGGATGCCATAATAGATCACTACTAGGTATATAATGTTCGGTTTCACCCGAACTTAGACTTCCTTACTTCTTTTTTTAAATTTAATTATTGGAGAATAGCGAATCCCCAAATACTTTAACTAACAGGGAATGCTAAATCAGAGTCCGGAAGTCCCGAAATTATTAAAATCCTAAAAATTTGCATCCCTAACACTTATCAATGAGGGACTACACACAACCACAACTAAATTAATTTCACAGTATTATTTGGATAATCAATCAAATGAAGCGTTCTGAGGCGGATTAAGAGGATGCGTACGTATATATATGTATGTGAATGTATACGAGTATATGGAAATACGTGTATACATACTATGCAGCATTGTGAATATGAATGCATACATATGACACACTCCTCACTGCCCTATGGGGAAGTCTGTAACTATAGTGACAACAATTTCTGCCTTAGAAAAACTAGTGCGATAGACTCTACATTCTCGCTAGTTCGAAACCGACAGTTGTGTACTCATTAAAGGCTTTTGGATTCGCATTTGGAAACATTTTTTGTTCTTGTAATGTTCTTTAAAGAAATGTTTAAATTTAAAACCATAAATAAAAATAAAAAAAAATGTATCAGTTGTTAGGATTCGAACCGACGCATCCCGCATCATAGTCGAGTACTCTACCCACGGAGCTACGGCGCACCCATCAGTAGTCTAAGAAAAGTACACATTTATAAACAGTATGAATGAATGGCTTAAAATTTTGGCACAAATTATTAGTAGTGCATGAACTAACCGGCATGGTGTGTTGGTAGGGTTGCTTGATTACCACGCCTAAGGACCAAGGTTCGAGTCCTGGAAAATTTAATATCAAAACTGGATTGATAAAGTTTTTCAAAATGGGGTCACCCGTCGGCCGTCATTTGGCAAACTCTCTGAGTGTATTTCTACCATGGATGGCGCCTTCTGTAAATATTTTTTATAATTTTTAAGTAACCAGATACAAACTGCAAAATTTGGAAATGGTTCAGAGCTAGAGCAACAGTAGCAATAAAAGAACTACATCCAAAGTTTCGAATTTTTAACAAGTTGAGAACTGTCGAAAAGGTAATGCAGCGCGGGACAATTTCCACTGCCTAGGACATCGCCATGTTAAATGCGCCAGTTGATTACATGTAAAAGAGATCGAAGGCGAACTAGTATGGGTTCGGAACGCACTAGAAGCGCACCAGTTTAGAACTGAAGATTTTCCCTACAGGGTGTTCACAGCGCACTATGGTATGTGTGAGCTTGGGCGAAAATGTTACGTATACGCCATGTCAGCAATTTGTTGTGGTATGCATACATCAAGAATCAAATGTACTTGTACAACCCAACTAGCAATGAAGTAACTGAAATGTAGACGGCAAACTGAAGCTAGTAAATTTTACAAAGCCGTTACTTATTTGCGACTTTTAAATAAAGAGTGACCACTCGCAGGGGCCACTTTACAAATTTTATAACCTTGAGGTTGTGAATCCAAAAGTTTCCATAGAATTATGTTGCATCTTAGCCGTTTACTTAATCAGGCCAACAGGCTTAATTCTGCTTCTAGTTTTAGTCATACACAGAACAGGAACTGCGAAAGTTTAGTTTTAGAGTAACAAAAGCGTTTAATCTTTCTCTAACATGGAGAGAAATTCGTTTAAGCACTTGCTTTAACTGAAACAATAACTTTGTAGTGCCAGCGTAGTGACCTGCGGAAATTTATAGTTAATATAACCTCAACGTTCGATATGGTTAGTAGCCGTCACTATCGTCAAGTTCTAATTAAGCTGAAGTAGTTGCTTTGATGAAATAATACTTTGAAGTTACACACACATTACAAAAAAAATTAAATAAATGCAAAACTTTTAAGAGAGAGAGAGAGAAGTGTACAGTTCCCTAAAAGTTGCATTTAAAATACCTCAACTTGTTTTAAAAAAAACAGAAAAGTCCTTGGAACATTTTCGTTATTATTTATTATGATCACAAATACGTGCCTCTTACGTACCCGTGGGTACTAACAAATCACTTTACCGGCGTCTGATATGCTAGTTGGGAAGTGCATTTATTAATGCATACAAATTATATGCTGTGAGTTGTATTAGTACATTTTAATAGTTGTGTTGAATACCATTTAGCAGCCACATAAAATAGAAATATCGTTTTATTTAGTAGGTGGCGTGAATTCAACACTTACATACATAGCACGCAACCCCATCACGCCGACATGCTCCCATCTAACCTTCTGCTGATTATTGTGTGTGTGCTTATGTCATGATTAATTGTAATTGCCGCAATATTAGTCAAAATGTCAACGATTACTTCATCATTAACTTTATTCAAACACCCTCTAATGTGGTAATACAAAAAGAAAACATTTGTTTTAGATTTTTTGTTGGAGTAGAATGAGACAATGTAATTAGGTTTGAATGTAGCTGGCATTAAATGTGTGTTTAATGAATAACTTAAAATTAACAAACAGTATTATTTAATTTATGATCAGAAATATCAAAAATAAGTTCAATAAAAAAGGGTTTAAATAAATACCTTAGCTTTAAAATGTTAAACTAAAATATTGCGTGAATAGTGTTTGAATGACAACGAGGAAACTTTAAGCCAGCTGACCAGTTATATATCATTTGCACTAACTGATATCAGATAACCACATTTAGTCCTTCTCTGCGTGACCTTTGTTGGGGGAAACTTCATTCATTCTATTGTTTGTATTCGATAAGTTCATGTTGTTGGCTGATTAATTGACACACAGGTACTACGCTGCTCCCCTTGCGGACTATCTTCCCTATCATCAAGTTGCATAAATCTCACTAAACATAGTCGCTTTGTTTGAAAGCTTGTGTTGCCTCCAGCGTCTGGAAAGTTCCACCTGGTAATTTATTCTTATCATTACTTCACATTGTCATAGTCGGGTAATGGAACTTACCTATTGCCATCGAGGGGCTACTGGGCCAGAGTTGTTTTTATACAGCAGTACTTCGCCCGGCCTAATCGAGTTCATCTTTTCATTTGTATTGAATACATGGCATAGTAAAACAGGTAATAGCATGGCGGCCATATTGAAAAGCGCTGCTCTAAAACGTCAAAACAGCACAGTGCATGTTAAAGTATAAACAAACCGACTGAGAGCAAGTTTGACAGTTTACAGAAAATTAAAATGAAAAAAATCGTATCAACTGATGAGTTTATATTACCTGTATTGGTATGCCATGATTCAATACTTTAAGTAACCAGCAGACGTCTGTCGCTAAGTCGTCGCTCTTCTTAATATTATAATTTCACACGGTGAGCTGCCATTTCAAGCTGATCCCAAACACTATTTTGGACTTAGTTTATATTCTCTTTTATATTTATTATGACCTCTCATTGCCCTTGAGCAGCTCTCGACTATTTAGGCAGCGTCCTCCTTTTCCAAGGCAGCGTGACATTTCTCATAGTACCAGTTGCTTTGCGGATCCCTAAGTATCTAAAAAAATGAAATGGTCCCTGAAGCATGCTTGAGAAAGCTTCTTTGGAAGACTTATGGTCCTTTCTGCTTTGCCAACGGTGAATGTCAAAGGAAAGTTAGAAATTATCTGTAAGGAATATCAAACATTAGACGTCACTTCATTGGCTAGTGTCCGTACCAAGCGATTTCGGTGATTGCGGATCAATGCTCAGACATTTCCTCCCGAATACTCCAAGGACCAACCCATCTTCTACTTTTGTTAAGTCAATGATTAAAAGCTGTACATCTCGACTGGTATGACACTAGACTTATACCAACTGATCTTTGCTCGTCGAATTGGGAATTAACATCACAAGTTCAAATATTTGCTGTTGTATTTCTCTACTGACATTATTTTCGCTGCTAATTCTGGTTCTCAAATCTATGAAGTCTTCTATGGACTTAAGTTAATTCTTGTAAACAATGCCAAAGTGCAGGTCGACTGTTTCTTTTTTTGCTGACATTAAGCATTTTTATATTGGCTTCGCTCATCATAAGTCGTACCTGTCCTTATTTCAGTCAGAGAATACTGAAAAGAAAGTGTCTTATCGTTTTGAATGTCCCAGATGAGTCCTATCCATGGTATAAGAAAATCAAGGTATTTCCACTTTGACGTAAACTGTGTTAGTTGTCATTCGCACCTTTTGTCAGTTGTGCGAAGAGCGTTGCCACCTAAGAAATAATTTTTTTTTTGGTAATTTTTGTTATATTTATGGGGATGTTTTCAATGTAAGAAAAAAAATGCTTACAAACTCGGATCCATACAACTGCTTTAAAATTTATAAATGGTAAAAATTACATATCTCTGCTTCCAAGTCAACATATATATTTGTATTTCGTTAATACTTAAATAAAATATTTTCAGGGGGTTTGAATGCAGAGACAAAGCTTTTTATGTTTTTGCAACGCTATTTTCAGCTTTATTTTCATGGTCCATGTAGTGAGAACAGGCGTTGTCACAGCTTACAAATGAATAATCATGAAATATTTTCAATAACTACGTTGAAAAGTTCTTCTCCCAAGAGAGCCTAGATTGAGAAATTAAGGATATTTTCTTACACCTGTAAACAAAACAAAAACAACCTAGCTTTTTTTTAGTAAATATGTTGTAATTTTTTTGGATACATTTTAATTTTCATTTTGATTATAATTTCTGCTCAAATATCATATTCTAAAAAACGTCCTATCCGAAAAAAAACCTTTTCAAAGTTGTATCATCTAAATTTTAATATCCAGAGGAATCGTTCAAATCATTTTTATTGTAATTATTAAAAATAAAGTGTAATGCTTTTAAACTTTGCATGAACTCTTCTGCGGGTTTCCAAAGGCCCCTCTCAGATAAAAGATCAACATAACTATCATTTTGATTAACTTCATCGAAAGTTCTGTACCCATAATTTTGTAAATTAATTTTTTTGCGTTGCGGTTCAATTGATCAAAAGTGGTTCTTTTGGTACGGCATCTGCAGTTATCATGCATGCGTTTAACCACTTCTCTGGTCTGGTGTTTGTGTAATTGCTCATGTTGATAAAAATAGATTAAAGCAAATAAATACTTTATTTATGTCCTGTGAAAAAAGAAGACCAGTATTTTACTTAGCTTTCAATTTATTTCACGAATATATAAAAAACTAAATTCAGAAATATCAACTATTTTATTCAATTTCAAAATTGTTTCCGTTTAAAGTATTCATGAAACGAGGTCAAGCCCAAGAATAATAATTTTTCACTTTTTGAATTTTTTATGGAAATTATTATAGTTTTTATTTATTAATAATCATTTTTAATTAATTATTAAAAGTTTTTTGATTGAATAGAGTAGGAAAAACGTTTAAAGTAAAAATAAGCACGTTTTTGGGTACAAGAATACGTTAGATCATTTTTAAAAGGAAATATCATAAACAAAGTTTATGTCAAATGGTGGTAATGACGGGGAAGAAGAAGTGGAACTACCTTTATATATTTGTACCATGGTCCTACCCCATGCTGATGCACTAGTTGTGTCGGTGTATTGGATAGATCACTTTTAAATTCGAATCGGGGGCAGCACTAATCTCTTCATCTTTTGTGTACAACTCTCGATCTGCCAGCATAATCAGCAGGTATTCTATACTTTTCCGTCCTTTTTTATCTTAGACATGCACACTCTTACTTTACTATAGTGGTGTGTTGAAACAAGCGCACGGGTTTCCCGACACCTTCGTTATTCAACAATGAGAAAAGCTTTTCCACCATAACTTAATTTCGTTCTGGACGGCAATAGAAAAGTTGCCATAATTATTCTCTTAAGATTTTACTCCAGTTTTCGAGACCATCTGTCATCCGTCAGACTTTTTGATTTTGTACTTTATTTGCTGAACTATTTGAATTTGTGTTTGCATGTTAATACACGAAACTTCTTTGTAAATGTGGACTTCTTCTATACAATCATTTTGCCTTTGGTTCAAAATTAATGAAAGTAAAACAAAAACTAACAATAAAACGTTGGTTAAGTGCCTTAATACGCTTATCATACACTCATAGTTCATAGCAGCTGACATGAATTTAGTAAGCACAACCCTCAGTAGAAGTAATTAATTATACTACATTGTTGCTTAGCTATTTGCCTACAATTAACTGTGCAATAATATTATAATCCTTTGTGCAAGCATAACATTAGCACAGATGTAGATTCGTTGTAAATGTTTCAAAAACTTCTAAAATTGAAAGTAACCCCAAGCGTTGCAACAAATTTATGACTTCATTGTGATTATTATAAATCTATTCACTTAATCGCTTGGAAGGTTTTTGGCTACTGGCATTTTGCGTATGCACATGGCACTAACACTAACGCATATATAAACAATTTAGGCGCCAAGCGGCAACTTATCGCATCACCTGTCATCCCGCAAAAGTCAAGTCGAATAAACCGAAATTACCCAAACTTTATTGCGGCTGTAGCTTGTGAAAACTTTCATGGAATGCAATCTAGCAAAGCTCACTCACACAAACTGTAATTTCGGGATTCAACGTAATTCAACGTGAGCAGTAGTATGAAACCGTAACAACGCAGTGCAGTTTAACGGCTTATGAAATGTTATATTTATGTTTCAAAATTGTGCTAATATGTTGGAACATATCAAATTCAGGAAAAAGTTACTTATACGCATAGTCAAACCAACATATGTATATTAGAGTGTATCGCCAAAAAAAGTTCGAATGTTTACTTGTTGCATATTTCAAAAATGGAAATTCTATTGTTAACACCTTTTAGAAACAGAAAAATACACGATCCAACCTAAATGTATTCATAGTAGGGTGGCACTTACATTTCAAATTAATAATTGTAGCTCCAAAACAGACTTGTTAAATTTGATTAGTAATAAGTAATCAATTAATTAGACGCCTTTTTTAATTGGTAATGATTATTTCAATTGTTTTTAAAGAAGAGGTAGTTATTAATTGATTACGATTAGAAAAAAAAAAAATCAAAAAAACGAAAAAAATCACCAAAAATAAAAAAATTTAAAATAATCAAAATATTTCGAATACTTTAGATTTTTTTTTGATTTTGTTTGATTGTTGATATGTATATTTATGTGCTTCTACAACAATACTGAAAAAGATCCAAAATTATCAAAAAAAAAAAAAAAATAAAAAAAAAATTTAAAATAATCAAAAGTAATCAAAAATTTTGTTGGGATTATTTTTGATTTTTTTTTAAAATAGCAAAAATCATAATTTTTTTTTTAAATTTATTTGAAAATAATCATTGAGAATTGAAATTAATTATAATCAATCATTAAGTGGACTCTTAAGAATATAATTAATTAAACTGGTAATCATTACGATAAGTAATCATTATTCAACAGGTCTGCTCCAAATAGACTAAACGTATACTTGGGTCACTTTGGATAAAATACAGTTGAAATAAAAAATATAAATTTATTCATTCAATACTGGAAAAGCCGTCCACGCCTCACATCGACCTTTCACAACTTCATTGTATGTAGAGATTCAAAAAAATGTTGTATTCAAAAAATGTTATAAAACGAATAAAATTTAAATTTGTACGAGTATATAATCAATCAAGAGAAAATAAGTACCACGAGACCGATGAAAATAATACCCATATTTAAATATAGTCATAGGTAGTATTTTTGAGTTTTTTTGGGTTGTTTCGGGATAAATTAACTCAAGCTTCAGTTATCGATCACTTCGGGAATATTTCGAGATAATTTCGGAATTATTTTAGGATAGATTTCTGTATTTTCGTATTTTTTTTTGCTTTTTTCGGCATTGCTTTTGGGAACATTTTGGGGGTTTTTCGAGACTTTTTCGGGACACCTTTGGAATTGTTCTAGGGAACCAAGTAGTTCCGCGAAAAGTCCTGCTTTGTCCAGAAAAGATTCCTAGCCAGCGTTGTAAAATTTGAATCAAATAACTGTTGTGAATCACAATTTATCCCCCAATGACCAAATAATCTTCAGAAATAGGCACTATAACTATCTGAACAGGATGCTATATTTAGTTGGAACTCGAGGTACATATTTTTATTTTCAAGTGCTTGAATCTACATAGTTATATTATATACTAGTTATATTATATACTAGCTGATATCGTAGGCATTGCCCTAAAATTGTATATTTTAAACTAAATTGTATATTTTAAAATAAATTTTCGATAAAAGCCTCCCTAATAATGTGCTATTTCGTTTGGTCCGAAGGGGAAAATTTCGAAAATCAACTACCACTGTGATAACTAGCTTATAAGAAAGTTTCGTTGTTTAGCACTGAAAAGGACCGTAGTTGGATTTCGATCGGTTAAGCCTCATTCATGTTTATTTTTATGAATTTTATTCATAAACGGAATATTTAAAATTAATTACAATAAACAAAATTGAATATGACCAATTGAAATCAGTTGTATGCATACAAGTAACATGCATGCTACATGAATGGAATAGTATGTAAAACGCGTAACTTTCAAGTTGAGAACATATTTGTTCACAAATGAAGTATGCATTCTGAATGGATTATTTGTATGAATGAGGAATGCATGCTGTGTCAGTAAAAATTCTTGTAATGTAAAAATACACCTTACTAGGAAAAATTTATTCACATTTATGAAAAGAAATGTCCAAATTCTTGTGGATTTCCCGGGAAAGCCTTATAAGATTTTTGTTAGTGACAGTGACCAATTGAGGGAGGATGGTACAACCTAGAACTATCGAAGTAAGGTATTTGCATAGACAATGGGAAATACTTCCAACCGTTTGATCTCACGATTCTTAACCCGCATAACAATGCAATTGCAATGGCATGGTAAGATCAAATCCAATAGGTAATATTGGTGAAGGGTTTAATCGTCAGTATACTCTATATTGATGTTCAATGCTGTGCAATCTGTTCTCATTTTGCTCCTGTCAGATGTATGAATACGAATATTATTTATATAAGAAAACCCCATGATATTTCATTCATGCAGAACAAGTGATATTGTACATATAAATCTTGTGTAGGCACTAGTATTTCTGTATGCTTTCAGAAATAATGAAGATACATGCATACAGAAGTAGTACACAAGAAGGGATAGAGTATGCATGCTCCCTGAGAAACAACACGTGTAAAATGGTAATGAACGAGCATTTAAACTGGCGTGCATACAAATCTCCAATTCATGCCTGAAATACTGATTCCGCATGCAACTGGTTGGGAATCAAGACTGTTTCATAGCATTGAAAATTGTTGGAGTCAATCTTAAATTGACTGGAAATTATTATACCGAAAAACTTGTAAATCTGCGAAAAGTATGACAATCGGCAGTCATTTCAAATTACACAAAAGCTGTGGTCAACCGTTCGTTGGAACTGATATTTTGTGCTAAAATGCTTGCTGCATAGGTTCACGTCTTGTCGATTTTGTATTGCAAATCCGCTCATTGAAGCACTCTGAGATGATGTTTATTTTTCGCTTTGCTGTAAGGTACGAAAATTATAAAAATGGATAATTTCCGACTTGGGAACTTGACACATACAGTTTGCGCTGTGAAAAATATAAATTTTCCATTTTCAGGCACCAATAATTGGCGTTGTGATTTATTGATTGTCATGGCAAAAGCTAGCAGAATTGGAAATTTGATTCGTTTAAAATCCAACGGAATATATGTAGGGATCATTGGAATTCTCGGACTAAGAAACTTTTCACCTTTTAGCTATCGCTTTAGAGCTCTCGCGTGATTCACATTGCTCATGAGTTTTGTTACCACTAAACCGCTTCGGTTGTATAATTTTGGCTGATTGAGGATGCGAAGAATGGCGACGACTTAACCTTCAATTTTAATTAAGTCATAAACAACCTTGTCCCTTGCCCATAAAACTGTTCTTTCACTATGTTCATGAACTCATTTTTCGTTGAAATGAATTTGCAAAAATTTGGCGGGAACGAAATTAATCTATTTTATCCGTCGACTGGAACACCATTATCGTTATTTAGTAATTGATTGGATACAACTTTGACAAATAGATAGTTTGACCAACAAAGTGATCTCATCTTCAGCTGTATATCGTGATATTACCAATAGTATTTGCCGGAAATAGCCTGAGAATAAAATCAATGCCCCTTTAAAATTTCATACCCTACTTTTTTTTTTCTTTTTTGACAATGAAAATGGCCAAAAAAATGTCATTCACCATCAACTTGACGTCAGAAAATTGCTCCTCATTAAAAGGAAAATTAAAATCTTTTTGGACGGAGTGTTCGTTCTGTGTTGAAAGCAACAACGATTACAACAAGCAAAGACGCTCTCTTAGTATTTTCAAATTTGCAAGTATTCACGAACTTGGACAAAGTCGCTTAAACCGTTTAACCCCAAAAAAATAATTAAAAAACAAATATTTGTGTAAAGGACACTGAAGTCCAGATATTCGTTAAATTCACATTTTTATCTCGATATTGGAAATACCCAGTGGGAAGTATGTGCATACGGCATCAGTATTTCAGGCATGAATTGGACCTTTGTATGCACGCCAGTTTAAATGATCGTACATTACCATTTGACACGTATTGTTTCCCAGAGAGCATGCATACTCTATCCATTAATTTGCACTACTTCGGTATGCATGTGCCCGTATTAATGTTGAAGGCATGATTAATGCGTATAAAGCACCAATGCTTCATTGATGAAATGGTATTGGTTATACATATGTATATATGTAAATACAATAACAATACACTTTTTATACATGTGCTACAGTTGGCAGCAGCAAAATTATGAGAAGGCACAACTTTTAACCAGCAATATAAAATATTTGGACAATTTAATTCTTCACAAATCTTACCAGTTTCGTCTCATCCAACAATCTTAAAAAATGTGCTCACAAAAGTAGCAATGCATCCGGGATTGGTTGTTATCTTTAAGAATTACCTAAATCAGTGGTACCTTCTGGTACTAGCCCGATTGATCAGTCGGTAAAAGTTGTGCCATCAATCCATCAGTGACTGCCATACGGTGATTAACATGGCACGAAGCATGCATCTACATCTTTTTATTTTACAGATTTGAATGAATTTTTTCAAGGCAATAAGAAAAAGCTAGGAGCACTAAGCTACTTGCGTGAAGTACAGTTCAGAAATGTTTATGTTTATGTACATATTACACACTTTTTTCACTGATACAACATGGATATTTGATACACTCATACAACTTTTCTCGCCCGAGACTTTAGGGATTGAACATACTTTTTCACTCATACAGCACGCATACTTTATTTGTGAATAAATTCGATACCAACCCAAAAGTTTTGCTTTTTACATACGCTTTCATTCACATAGAATGCATGTCCCATGTATGCATACAACTGATTTCAACTGGGTATTTATTAACTTTTTCATAGTATGCGCAAAAAAAAGTTCCTCGATAGATGTTTCGGTTTTAATCATAGATGGCGCAATGCTTTAATTTCAATGATTTGATCAGTGTGACCAGGTGTTGGAAAAAAGAGGCTAATTCGGCAAAAAAAAAAGGTTAGAAAAAGCTAAAATTAAGAAAAAAAGAGGCTAAAAAAGTCAGAAATCTTTTTACGAAATCCATTTCCAATTTTTTATTTTAGTTTAAACTATTTGCATATAAGGCTGTAGATATAACTTAATGGAACTATTCTTGTTTTAACACATATCAGGCACATTTGCCTTGACTAGGAATTTTTTCAAAGAAACACATACTAAAGAAAAATCACTACAAGCTAATTAATTTTATAATATTTTCTTCGTCTAACTATTACAATACTGAGGAGAAGCAATGGCGTTGAATATGTAAACAAATGTTATCTGTTGCCGTATCCAGATAAAAAAACCAATGTTGCCGTATGAAAAGCAACTCTTAAAAGCGGCCTTAAACTCTCACTGAAAACCGCTCTGCAATTTAACTGGAGTTTAAATTTATGCCGAGTTTAAGCAAACTTAGTTTAAACTGAGCTTAACCAAGAACTGAAAACCGGGCCTTAGTTTTTAAAATGTTCATGGCTCTAAAAATTCTGAAAGGTAATACCAAAAAGTTTAATACGAATTCGACCAGATCTAAAAAATGGGTTCGTTAAATGAAGTTTTATGTTCTCGGACTTCCGCTCAAAATTCTATGGTAGAGGTCACACTTGTCCACTGTTCGGTTATTAGCTTTCGCCGCTGCATATCAATCAATGCTACTTGACTTGAAGAATACCTAGACTTTTCTTTTTGAAAGTGAGAAAATACATCCGGCATCGTAACTAGCAAGGAATTATCAACTGAAAAAAATGTTATCTTTTGTAAAGAGCTCGTATTAAAAGGTAGGCGATGTCGCAATTGGGTTATCAACTCCATTAAAAATACTTGACAATTTTTATTTATTTCAACTTTAATTTTATATCTTCCTCGAAGTTGTATGAAAAATATGGTGTTGTACCAGAAAAGGTTTGGAGTAAAAAAAGGCTAGAAAAAAGCCACGAGGCTAAAACCAAAATTATGAGGCTAAAAGACAAAAAAAAAGGCTAAATCTAGCCTCGAAAAGGCTAACCTGGTCACACTGGATTTGATAGTGTTTTAGGCAAACTGAGAGACAAAAAAGGTATCCAGAGAGATTGAAAGTTAAGATAAAGAGTGAGGTTAAATAGAAGAGATGTTTACTTCATGGAACTTAATCGAAAAATAAAAAAGCCCACGAAAAATTTAGCAAAAAGTCAATCAAATTTTTAAAGTATGACCCACCCTAATTTACACATATGTATATATGCATGTACGTAGTAAAAGCTTTATAATCGTACAGACCTTTAGCTAAGGGTTGCAGTAATCGTTTGCTTTGGCAGAGCTTCTAAATATGGGCATATGTTGTTGTTAAAAACTTTCACAGAAGTTAGGCCCATAACGCAACAAGCCACATATGCGTTAACAAAAACTAAAACAACAACACTACAAAGCCTACACATGCCCCAAGTACTGACTTTCCCAAAATCATAATCACTGTAATTTCATAATAATTTACCACCATCGGGTTGGGTTGGTTGAGGCTTCAACGTTCTAGGTCTTTTTTTTTTGGTTCAGACTCTTCATGCAATTACGTCTGGAGGTGTGTGTGTGTGCCTGTGTGGCACTTTGTGGTTTTATTACCGTCTCATATGCTTGGATGGAGAAAGTTTAAATTCATTAACAGCAATTGTGGCTGGGTCCGCACTTGAGCGATTAGCATATAGTTATATATATAGTTATTCTATTAGAAAGTTAAATATTAGGAGTTTGGCTTTTATTGAAAGGTTTTTGTGAAACTATATCTAGTGTTAAGGGCCAAATCTTTTTTTATGAGGCATAGGCTAGTTGTACAGGGTGTTTTTTTTACAGGTTTGTTTTTCGAATAGAGATAAAACTGGCATTTTGTGGTCAAATCTGGCAACTCTAATGTCATTTATGTTCAGTTTGGTTTGCCATTTCATCATGAACAGGTTGACAAAAGAACAACGCTTGCAAATCGTGCAAATTTATTTCGAAAATAATGGTTCAGTTCGCGAAGTTTACCGTGAGCTCCGTCCATTTTATGGTCGACATAATCGTCCATCAGAGCAATTAATTCGGTTAACCATGGATCGTTTTCGCACTACGTTTACTCTATGTGATAATACGCATCCGCAGAGACGTCGAACAGTGCGCACCGAAGAAACAATTGCCGCTGTAGAGCAAAGTGTTGAAGAGGACCCGAATGAATCGATTCGCCACCGTGCACAGCAATTGGAGCTTTGTCCATCAACTTTATGGAAGATTTTGCGCAAAGATCTTGGCTTGCGACCTTACAAGATCCAGCTTGTGCAGGAATTAAAGCCGCGAGACCATGCAATGCGTCGTGATTTTGGTGTATGGGCCGAAAATGAGATTGATTTCGATGGTGATTTTCATCCCAAAATTTTGTTCAGTGATGAGGCTCATTTTTGGTTGAATGGCTACGTCAACAAGCAAAATTGCCGCATTTGGAGTGAAGAGAATCCACATGAGACCCTTGAAACGCCATTACATCCACAAAAACTGACTGTTTGGTGTGCTCTATGGGCTGGTGGAGTCATTGGGCCATACTTCTTCCGCAATAATGCTGGAGAGGCAGCTACCGTTAATGGAGACCGGTATAGAGCCATGATAACCGACTATTTTGTTCCCGAATTGGATGGCATGAATGTGGATGAGTTGTGGTTCCAACAAGACGGCGCTACATGCCACACAGCGCACGTCACAATCGATTTATTGAAGGAAACATTCGATGAGCGCATAATTTCGCGGAATGGACCTGTCAATTGGCCACCAAGGTCGTGTGATTTGACACCATTGGATTATTTTCTTTGGGGATATGTGAAGTCGCTCGTCTACACCAACAAACCAGAAACGTTAGGGGAATTGGAAGCCAACATTCGTGGCGTTATTGCCGACATACGGCCCCATATGCTCGAAAAAGTGGTTGAAAATTGGACCTGTAGAATTGGCTTTATTCGAGCCAGCCGCGGCGGCCACATGCCCGAAATCATATTTAAACATTAATGGCATAAAATTATCCTTCCAATAAAGCCAAATTGATGGACCTTAAAACGATTTTCTTGTGTTTTATTTCAATTCGAAGTTCTATACCCCTAAAAAAACACGCTTTAGTTCTACTCATGCACACAAAAACAGCAACCTCAGAAGGTAGATGACGTAAGTCCTATTGACCTACAACTTTATTTCTCGTAGTTCTATATAAAGTATTTAAAAAAAAAAACAAATAAGGAAGACTAAGTTCTGGTGGAACCGAGCGTTAAATTGTTGTGGAGTTATGGCCTGTAGAGATTTTAAGCCGTTTCTACTACCATATGGGCATTTCTTATCAATAAGCAATTAAATTTGTGTCTATGTGCTTATATGAAATTTTCACAGGAAATTCTTGGGTTCACTGGTTACAGCATAGGCTATATATAGTTTCCAAAAAGTGGGCGGTGAAACGTCCCTAGACCATATAAATTTCAATTCGTTATAATTCTAAATGCATGATGATAATGATATTTGGATAGATAAATCCTTTCTCTCTATGGCGCGATATACAACAGGTATATCATCATAAACCTCCTAAGAGATTTTTGCGCCAAGCTTCTCTTCCAATTTGTGGTGTGCCGATTTGAATTTTCCCTACAAATTGGTGGGACCTACAGTTTTTTGCCGACTCCGAACGGCATCTACAAAGGAGACGAATTTTTGCTGAGAAGCCTGTCATGGCAGAAATACACTCGGAGAGTTTGCCAAACCACTGCCGAGGGGCGACCCCGTTTTGAAAAACTTTTTTCAAATCACTTTTGATGTTACCTGTACCAGGGCTCGAACCATGGACCTTCGGTGTGGTAGGCCGACATCACTACCTTCACACCACGGCGGCCGCCTTTAGTCAATATTTAAATAATTTTAGAAAAGTGGGCGGTGCCACTCCCATATATTTTGTGCTTCATTAATATCCGCAATTTATTGTCGATATCTCTAAAACTCTCACGGTAGGTTCACAGGCTCGTTGGACACGACACAGGCTGTACTAAGTTTTAGAGGAGGTGTCAGAGGAAAATTAATAGGTTAAATTAACTAAAGGGATATGGGGGTAGGAAAAAAGCAAAAGTAAAAAGAAAAATTAGAATATAGGAATAAATGAGGTGGGGAGGGAAGAGAGTACCATTTGTTAAATTTAGACAACTAAAATTTTAGGCAGGACAACGTCTGCCGGGTATACTATTGCTATAAAAAATAACAATTCGTCATAACTATGAATGTAATTCGTTTAAACTAGTGATATTCGGAGGTATGTGTCCTTTAATCAACACTTACACAATTTGAGAAATGAGGGCGTCGGAACGCCTAGCGCACTAGCGTCACCATGTTATCCCAAATCGGTCTCCACTTGGTCCTTCCATTGGTGTAGCGGGTGCCGGTAAAAATACCATCTTCGTTCATTAGCACAACAGCAATATCAGAGTACTGCATTATGGCGGCCGCAGCTGTAGTGGTGCTGGCCTTCCACACCGAAGGTCCAAGGTTCGATCCCTGGTACAGCTAACATCAAAAGTGGTTTGACTAACACTTTTTACAAAAATGGGCATGGTTGTCCACCGATTTTGTTTATTTTTCGTTGGCGTACTCTACACATCCATGGTATACCTCGTATCAAGTTTCGCAATTCTGTATTATACGGTTATAAAGTTATTAACAGTCGACTTTAAAAGTTGCTTGAGTTATAAATGGGCGGTGCCAAACCTACTTTCCAAAATTTTGCGAAAATCGTATAAGGAATAAGAAAATTGATAGAACTGTCAAATTATATCATTATACTTGTATCAGTCAATGAGATATGGCCAGCTTAGTATTTCTACCTACTTTTCCGTTACCTTTTATGAAAAAGTAAGCGTGGTCGAAAAGCGATTTCGCTTATTTTCTGGGCTGGGTGTATGTACTAAAACAATGGTGTGTCTCCTACCAAGTTTCGTTACTCTAGCATAAACGGTTCTGAAGTTATTAACAATCGAAGCTGAAAAGTTGTTTACTCATATGTGGGCGGTGCCACACCCCTTTTTTAAAATAATTGGTAAACCCGTCAAAAGAATGATCAAGTTAATAAAGTTACCAAATTTCATTATCACAGCTGCCTTTATTATTGAATTATCTTATTTTAAACGTTTTTCGTAATTTTCGATATCGAAAAAAGGGGCAGGGTTCTAGTTCGATTTCGTCTATTAAAAACAGCATCGTATCTTGTCCAACAAGCAACCTGAGTGCCAAATTTCATTCAAATATCTAATTTTTTACTCAAGTTATCGTGTCCGCGGACGGATGGTTCTGTTCATTTTAAGAATAGTGCTATATGGAACTCTATATCTATCTCCGTTATTTTATACCGTTACAAACCACCGTTATATAGATACTATGGACGAAACCTGTGTACTACTTTAGCTGGGTAAAAAAATATCTTGCCTCGTTTAGTGTTACAAAAATTTCAGAGAAAAGTGGAAAATATATAAAAAATTTCAATTTACAAAAAAAAACAAAAACAAAAAAGGTAGGTAAAGGACTTCTCTATTGTTTTTTAAGGTCTATACTACCGTCTCGGATTTTATAACAAATTGAATTCTATATGAATCATAATTTTGATACAATGAAAAGAATATGTGGATAGAAATAGGCTGCAAATCAGTTTATATATGTAGGTAACGCAGCGCTCCCTTTGCCAATTGGACCACATTTGTTACGTGAGTATGCGATTGATTCCATTTAAATATACCAGAGCCGTCAAAGAATGGGTTATTTTGAGAATAATCATGAACTTGATTTTTCGTAAAATGATTGTAGTCAATTTTGTGACTTATGAGTGGGACTAAAAAGATGAAGTAAAGCTTCAGACTTCGCTTTGTGACTTCTTATAATTTTTTTCAATCTTTTTTTGCTATTCCTTTTTTGCATTTATTAGATGAAGAAGTCTTCGTGAAATAAATTGAATTCATTGGAAATAATTTGCTGTCCTTTGAAGTCAATTTACCTGACACAACGTTCTCCTGGCCTAAATAGGTTTAACAAAAATCACGACCAAAATCTGTTTCAAATGAAATAGCGCTTTTAACCCTTCTAATGCTCAGTAAATAGATACAGTTTACCATGGAACTTTTCCAAAAAGAGTTTTTTTTTTGTTTCCTTGGTACATACTGTTTCTATAACTGACGTTTATCTTCAAAAATGACAATTTTATACAAAAAATTAAAACTATAACTAAATTAAATAATTTATTCATATTTCAGATACTAGTCAAACTGCTCTGCATATGTTATGCAACTACAACAAAAGTTGAGGAAGGCTATCACAAGGCAGGTCCGTGTGCTGGGGACTGTCTTCGGAGGAGATTTTGAACTTTTGGATGCTTATAGAATATTATGATTTTTGATAACGAATTCTTTTGACATGGTGTGTGCAGAATTGACACTAAATATTCCGAGAGATTTTCAAGAGGAAAATGACTATAAGCCGCCTGTAGCAGAATCCCCCCCCCCCCCTTCGTGCGCACGGGCCTGTCAAAAGGATTTGCCGTGCTCAAAAATGTGCCACGATGCATAGTTTTAGAGAAAAGCGGGTGTGAAATCCCGGAATTGCTATAATTTGGACTATCGCCCCGTGCTTAGTATCTATAACTAGGGTCACGATATCGAATGCAAAGTATCGATGCTATACTCATTTGGAGTATCGCTGCACAAGTAGTTCAATAACGAAATGCAAATCTTGTACCTTAAAATAGGTATGTTATGTCCCAATTGAAAACTGTTGCTTACTCTGGAGTTCTAGATATCCTAACGATAAAAAAAAATATTATATATTTACATATTTTTGTAAGTATAACAAGCTCAAGACCAGTTGATAATAATTCTTAGTTAATTATTATTATTTTTGATTAGAGGAAAAATTGAAAGCAACAAACATATACAGGCTATAGTTATAGTACTATTTCGAAAACAGCCACGATTTCTCGTCAGACTAATTCGTATAGTTTTGCTATTTTCAGAGGATCTTGTGGAGATCGAACCCACTCACTCTGATTGGCAGCGCAGCCGCCTAACCCATAGGCTATGCTGCGTGCAGTTTTGCAAGCTGCTTAATTCACGTTTTCCTCTAATTGTTGTTTGTTATCTTGCCAACGCTATACACAATATTTTAGACATTCTGTCTATATGTAAATCGTGTATGTTGGACTTTGTTTGTGTACATTCTTCTTTCTATTTTTAGAAGATAGTTATTGTACATAACCGCGTGAAACTTGTCGTGGAGAGCAAGGGGCGAATTTTTAAAAAAGACTTAAGACAATTGAAAACGAATGAACTTATTCTGGAGAGACTCAAATCCAAACTGAATTCTTTTCTTTATTCAATATCAAAAGAAAGTGTAAATGAACAATGGTAAAAGTGCTTATTACTAATTAACGTGAATTGTTTACTTAAATTTGCAATGCTTAGTCTAGCTATAATTTTGTATTGGGCCGGATGTTGTTTGCTATTTAGTTGCATTATAGTTAACAAGAATATTAATTGTTGTTGACTCTACATTTTATTTATTAATTATTGGACCGGAAGTTACTTTTACTTATTTTGTTATACTTAATATGAATTTGTCTATATCGTCTGGTGCTGAGTCTGCACTTACATAAGTTGACGAATTAATGGTAGTTGGGCGGTTATTGGCATTATACATAACTACTCCCCCTTTTAGATTAGAATTCTCCTGGATTCTACTGTTTAATTGGTGAATATTATTAAAATGTTTTTTCTTATACCTGGGTTGCTCCTTATGTCTAACCGCTTTGTAGTTTTTAATAAATCCCTCTTTCCTTTTTTCGACATAGTTTTCCCTTTTTTCATTGACTCTAGCAATATTTTTCTTTTTGACTGATAGTAGGATTTTCTTTACTAAATCCTGATCTACTTTATTCATCTGTACTTCGTTTGGTGTGCATTTTATCGTGGAATGAAACCTATCATTATAATTTCTGATAGCTTTATGCATAAGTTGTTTTACTGTTAATTCTTTATTCAATTTGTATAAAATTCTAAATTTTTCTGCTATTGTATTATGGAACCTTTCTATATCGGAATTTCCTGTATAACTGTTTGGTTTTGTTAAATGAATTTCGACATTTTCATTGTCCAGAAATTCTTTTATTCTCAAAGTTTTAAATTCATTATCCGCTACTATTTTCCTTGGTTTCCCTAATTTAGAAAAGTGGTCTTCCAGTTGTTCAGTAATCGTTACATGATTTCTATCATTTAGTGGGTACGCTGCACCAAATTTGGAAAATTTATCTATGACTGTTAAAAAATGATGCCCTTTTATAACGTAAGTGTCTACATGAATAATGTCATTTTTTTTTGTTGGAGTTTCAGTGAGATTAAACTTTGGTTTAACTGGATTTCTATCGTATTTTACTTCCTGACATATGTCGCATTGGTTAATTACTATTTGGATAAGTTCCAATAGTTTAGGATAATATATTTTATTTTTTATTTGGTTGTATGTTTGTTGTATACCTGAATGAAGGCTTTCTCCAACGTGATGTAGCGATATTTGTTTTACTGCTTCTACTTCCGTTTCTAAATCCTGTGCTCTCATTGTGCACTTGAAAAATTTTATTTTTGAATCATTGGAAAACATTGAAATTAGTTTTTCCTGCACTATATTGTAGCTATGTTCAGAAATTTCGGAGTATATGCCTATAATCCCTTTTGTGATATAATTTCGGAATATTTCTCCTAATCTATCGAAATCGCTTTCTGCTATAAAAATTATTTTTTTTCCATGTAAGCATTTAAATTCTTCTATTTTATTATTGGTCAAAATTATTTGTGTTTTATACTTATTTACAATTTCCTCTTTAATAAAAAAATGGTCCTGAAGGTTTTCTTCTGCTGAATGCATTGTTGCTATTGTTTCGTTATCTTCTAAATTATTTTCTTCATTTATACCTGATTGTAAATAATTTTGATTTAAAACAGTAATTTTGTTATCCTTTTCATTAAAATTTCCTTCTTCCGCGTTATCTGTATTATTTTCTAGTCTACTTAAAAAATCTGCTACTTGGTTTTCTTTCCCTTTCAGATACTCTATTATGAAATCGTATTCTCCTAACTTTAGAAGCCATCTTTGATGTCTTGGTGACATATCCTTTCCTTTATATTTGGTATGAAGAAATTTTATTGGTTGGTGATCAGTTAAAATTGTAAACTTTTTTCCGTATAGATATGGTCTTAAGTAGTTCACACTCCATATAATGGCTAAAAATTCTTTGTCCGTTGCGGAGTAGTTTTTCTCGTGGTTATTAAGCGTCCTTGAAATGAAACACACTGGGTGTCCTTCTTGTGATAATACGGCGCCTAATGAATAGTTTGAAGCGTCAGTTGTTAATGTAAATGGTTTGTCAAAGTTAGGGTATCGCAAAACTGGGTGGGTACTAATTAAAATTTTTAGTTTTTCGAATGCCTCTATATAAGTTGGGTCCTTTAAATTAATTTTCACATTTTTTTTCAAATATTTCGTTATAGGTTGGGCTATCTTTGCATAATCTTTAATAAACTTTCGATAATAACCCGTAATACCTAAGAAACTTTTTATTTGTTTTTCTGTTTTCGGCAATTTTAACGTTTCTATTACTTTAATTTTATCAGGGTTCGGTTTTAGTCCTTCCTCTGTCAAAATATGTCCCAAGAATTCCGTCTCCTTTTTCATAAAATTACATTTGTCTATTTGCACTTTTAAATTAGCCTTTTCTAGGATTTTGAAAATTTCCGTTATTGTTTGAACATGTTCTTGTAGGGATGTACTAAAAATTAAGATGTCATCAAGATATACTACGCATGTTTTATTAATAAAGTCACGTAAAGTTTCGTTCATCAGTCTCTGGAATGTTGCAGGTGCGTTTTTCAGTCCGAATGGCATTCTAAAAAATTCATATAGGCCATGTGGTGTGGCGAATGCCGTCTGTTCCTTAACTTGTTCTCGTATTAGGATTTGATGATAGCCCTTTGCTAAGTCTAGTGTTGTAAAATATTGGGCTTTTCCTAACTTGTCTAGGATTGACTCAATGTTGGGAAGTGGATATTTGTCGTCTATGGTTACTTCGTTCAACTTTCTGTAATCTATGACAATCCTGTATTTTCGTTCTCCTGAATTATCCATCTTTTTGGGTACAACAATTAATGGGCTAGAGTATCGTGAACGACTTTTTCTAATAATCCCTTGTTCTTCCATTTCCCTTATTTGTTTTCTAACCTCTGCTTCATGTTGAGGGGGATATCTGTATAATTTGCTGTTAATTTGTTCCTCTGTCGTAGTCCTGATTTCATGTACAACCTTCGTTGTGTTTGTTAACTGATCACCTTTCTTAAAAAATAAGTTTTTGAATCTTTTTATAATTTTTCCTCTCTCTTCTTTTTCTTCTTTGTTTAAATGTTCAAGATTTATTCTGCTCCAATCAAAATCTTTTGCTTCTAAGGTCTGAATTTCAAGATTAGTATATGGATTGCTTTCAAAAAAAGTAATCTTTTTATTAAGTATTATACATCCATCTACTAAATTAATTGTTGTATTAAAACAATTCAATAAATCAATTCCTATAATAAAGTTATATTTTCTTCCTTTTAATGAAGTTACTTTCCATTTAATTTTTGCATAATTTGGTAGGTTAAATTCCCTAGGTGCTTCTGTCAGCACTTCATATTTAATTACATCATTTTTCGTTATTGTGCTAAACGCAATCGGTTTCTTTAATAAAACTTTTTCAAAATCCTTAATACTGCTATCTATTAGGCTTATACTTGCTCCTGTGTCAATTAGAGCTTTATATTCATTTTTTCGAAACCTGAGTGTTATGGTGGGAAGACAGTCCGAGCTGGTCCCTCGAAAAAATTCTGCTCATCTGCATTTTGAATTTGATTAACCTCCTTTTCATAATATTCATAATTATTCAAATCTTCCTTATTTCTTTCTTTTTCTTATATTCGCAATTATTTACTTCTTCTTTTCTTTCTTTTTTATAACATTCACAATTATTTGATTCTTTTTTTCTTTCAATTTTTTCTAAATTATCAACCTCCATAGGCTCCGCACGGTCTTGCCTAGGTTGATTCCAGCGATTTTGGCCGGAATTTGGCCTAGGGTGTCCTACCTCTTGTGGGCCCCTATGGTATTGACCTGAATTATTTTGATACCCTTTATTTTGGTAATTATATTGAGGACTTTGCCTCCTTTGTAATGACATATTTTCTCTATTCTGATATGCATTTTGTTGATTTTGCTTCACTTGCCCTGAGTTACCTGTCCTATTAAAGTATGCTTGATTCTGCCTAACATTACCTGAATTTTGTTCCATATTTTTGCTATTGAACTGTGGGGTTTGATTGTAATTCCTATAGTCAGTATTTTGATTTCTCTTTGGCCATTCTCTATAGTGTGGTTTTTCTTCCCTTCTATTTATTTTTCGGTATTCTGGCCTTATGCAAGTATCCTCGAATCTTCTTTGGTTCATGATTGATATGATTTGGCCTAGATCCCTACACTCATAGATTTTGTCCAATAGGGTCCCTTGTGTCATTTCTTTTGTTGTGTTTACTAGTAAACTATCTATGTTTGTAAGATCAATGCCCTGACCTCCCCTATAATAAACAATTAACTCATCTGACTTGTACTTAATTTTTTGGATATCTATCGCTAATTCACTTATCGAGTTTACCCTCAGTGACGTAATTTTTCTATAGATCTCGTGTGGCTCCGTGGCTGGTTTGAACCGCATCTTCAGAGTTTCCTTTATGCACCTCCAGTCATCTGGTTGTGGGATGTTTATTATTGCATTTTTCGCTTCTCCTTGTACCACCTTGTAGAATATCATTCTTGTTGCTTCTTTCTTTAAGTCGTCGTCTGTTATTGTAGACAGTAGGTACTCACTACTGCTGAAAAATGAGTTAACTGATACATCTCCGTATCCTGTGAAGATTGGCAATTGGGCTATGTTTTTGAATAGGCGATCTGTCCTGTTGTAATCAGGAGTTTGTCTGCGTTGTAACTCAATATAGGCGTTTCTCAGCTGTTCTAATTGTTGCTCCCTCCTGGCGAGCTCTTCCACCAATTCTAAAGGCGGAATTTGAGGTTGGTCCTGAGCCATTCTCCTCGTATCAAATTCTTGCTGTCCTCTTGATGTAATTTTGCCTCTTACTTTGTGGGTGGCGGCTTAAATTTGGTATTAAGCCACTGCACTGCCACTTTATTTTCAATTTGAAATTTATACGATTATGGGTGGTGGCTATAATTCAATATTATGCCACTGCACTGCAACTTTTTTTGTAGAATTTGTTTGTGGATAGCAGTTTTATAATCACTGTTACACTTACTACCACTTTCTTCTTTTTAGAGTTTGCTTCAGTTTTTGTGGATAGCTGTTGGTAGTCACTGTTTCACTAGCTGACACTCTTTTTTTTTTTTTTTTTTTTTTTTTGAAATTGTTCGTATCGTTAGTTAAAGGACTAAAGACTGCGCCAAACTTGTCGTGGAGAGCAAGGGGCGAATTTTTAAAAAAGACTTAAGACAATTGAAAACGAATGAACTTATTCTGGAGAGACTCAAATCCAAACTGAATTCTTTTCTTTATTCAATATCAAAAGAAAGTGTAAATGAACAATGGTAAAAGTGCTTATTACTAATTAACGTGAATTGTTTACTTAAATTTGCAATGCTTAGTCTTATGGGTTAGGCGGCTGCGCTGCCAATCAGAGTGAGTGGGTTCGATCTCCACAAGATCCTCTGAAATAGCAAAACTATACGAATTAGTCTGACGAGAAATCGTGGCTGTTTTCGAAATAGTACTATAACTATAGCCTGTATATGTTTGTTGCTTTCAATTTTTCCTCTAATCAAAAATAATAATAATTAACTAAGAATTATTATCAACTGGTCTTGAGCTCGTTATACTTACAAAAATATGTAAAATGAACAGACCGTAAAACCAACAACAAACTATTATATATTTATTTATAACATGTCATGTTTATTTATAATGAATAAGATTATACACACAGTTATGTACCTTAAGTTTCTGTTTACAATGGCTTGAATCTAAATACACTAGACAGAATAAGTTTTTTTGCCATGTTCACCAATTTTGGCTTCAGTGAAATAATTTTAAATAATACTAGATTGCTTTAAATATATAGGTCGAAATTAAATGCGAACAATTTTAATTATAGTTTAAAATGAATTTGCATCAAAATTTTCAGGGTTTTACTCGGAATTTTTAGATTTTTGGAGTATGCCCATTCAATTTAAGATAATTTAGGAATTGAAGAAAAAATTTCCCGTTTAATTTCCCTTTTCTTTTTTCGCAGTATAAAGGCAAATTAAAATCAGTACATGTTGTAATGATCATCGATCAACTGCAACTCTTTAATTTGCAGGCGTCTGCCTATTCACAGATCAGTGTTTTTGATCTGTTAGTCCTTTCTATTGTATATTGCCAAATTTTTCTAAAAATTCGATACGATACCGGGGTCTAAATACTCGATGACAAAAGGTATCGCTATAAAAGTATCGAGTACAAAATATCGGTATCGAAGGGAAAAAGTATCGAAAGTGTCCCTATGCATAACCATAATCTGGGGGTTTACTCTGTAAAGCGATGCTAAAGCAAATACTATTCGAAAGCTGCCATTTTTTTTTTAATGCGAAATAACTTTCATTCGCATAGTGAAGTAGAGTTACCCCATATTTTAAGCTCACTTAAAGTACAGTCATATCAAAGTGCAATTATATTAAAATATTTGAACAACTTTCTTAGCATAACTTGTAATTTTCTGAATTTTAGTTTTAATTTTTTGAATTTGAATTGAAAATTTCTGAACTCGAAATGAAAACTCTGAATATGTCTGAATATGAATAACAAATTTCTGAACTTGTGGTATTACTTTCTGAACTCAAGTTTGAGAAACTTGTAGCAGAGAAAAAGAGAGCAGATGCCACCCTTATATCAGTAATATCCTGCATGAAATCTTTACAAACCTTTTTTTGAACTAATATTGAGTTTCGTATATGTCAGAAATGCTGTACCTAAATATTTTGTTTTAATTAATATTGAAAATTATTACAAGGATATCTCGGCTATTTCAAAGTATTCATGCAAAATCGAATGCACTCACATCTTGGGTAAGGGTATGATGATCTCCTTGAAAAATATTTGTTTGTTTGTTGGCACACAAACACAGCTGCTCTTCTTAATAAACCAAGCAAAATAAATGAATACTTAGATAGAACAGACATGCGAATGCAAATTTGATAACAAGATTTCAAATTCATATGTACGGTTATTTCTAGCCGCACTAAACGTAATCTTTTGTACCCTAGTTTGGAAAATAATGCTTCTCGTATAGGAAGTCCTTGAAATACCTCCTATTAATTAACATTTGAGTACCAACTTATCTACCGATCATAACAAAATTTGGAACACAAGCTGAAAACCTTCAAGGGATGGACATTGGCTAAAAATAGTTTTAATTTATAATATATAGGGGCAAAGGGGCCGGACATCTGCTATGCAAATAGGACTTTTTGTAGTGCATATATATCGAAGCATTCACGCCACACAAATTTATATTCGGTAAGGATTTATATGGGGTTAACTTCCAACCGCTACAGGAAAACGGAAGACAAGGAATAGGGATGAAGTGTTCAAGCCATGTTCGTTTATCTTATATATTATTACTGATTGGTGTTTTTGTGTTCGCTTATTTTCTGCTGACATGTGAAACCAATATTAATAAATAAGGAATCGTTTTAAAAGTTAGAGATTAGCATTATTAGAAGGCACAAAAAAATTTATTTGTACTAAAACGCCATTGTGACCGTAAGAAGTGAGCGTAGCGCCAAAAATTATGCAATTAAAGACTCTCGCGCCAACTTCCGTTTTCTTTTGAACATCAATTGAAATCAGCTGCGATTTATGTGATGCCATACCGATACTGTTTTGACAATTAGGAGTAATCAGAAATGTTTGTTAGTCTACATTTACACTGAATGAAATGAGTGATTTTCATAGAAAAGATCGAAATGCTGCACATTTAGCCATACAAATCGTATTCACAAAATCACGCATTCAAACCAAATTACACAACAAATGCGATGAATTTATGAAAGTTTGATTCAAACGTGTCAAACTTGATGGACTGATACTTCAAATCAAAGGAACGAACGGATTCAAAGCCGATATCAACACATTCGAATTACTGGTCTGAAATCATGTATTTTAGATCAGTATAAATGTGTTACTATTTTAGTACGCCTAGGTTATGGTAATACTACATTTACACTGCACCGCATTGGGAAATTTCAAATGAGTCATTTCAAACCCATTTGTATTACTTCATTTGCATTCTGTTTGACATTTTCTTTATGCGAAACGTTAAACGCAATGCGTTCGAAACAAAATGTCATGCTGTAGCGGCCCAAATGCGAGCAAATGCGATGAAATCAGTCGTTTGGGAGTTGCGATATGTATGATGAAATGCGACGCATTTCGATTTTTTCGCACAAAATGACTCCTTTGGTTCAGTGTAAATGTAATATAATGGTACGGAAACTCATATGTGAGCTGTGTTATATATGGAAAAAGTAAATATGGCTGATAACGTTATGACATGGTATCGATGACGATTTATAAATTATTTTCTGCATTTAGTTTTTTTGCGCAAGACGCGCATTGGTCCATCTCGTAAACAAAATAGATTGAGCAAATTTTCAGATATCTTATTAAAATTTGGTATGCAGGTTGCATAGTTCTTATCCTTGATTGCCAATAAAAATGGGTGATCGTGCCTTTTAGGCAGGGCGGGTTAAGGGAGGGTGGATTTCCCTGATTTTCGCAAACATTTTTTTTAGAAGAGCAGCGATATTATTACGAAGATACAACCTTATTCAACTAACGGAGATGAGAAGTTGGTGACTTCGGAACATGTCATCAGAACCATCGCAGTGCCACCTTTTGTAGTGCTACGCACACAAGGTATATTAACTTCATTCGCCTAACGGTAGTATGTAACGGCATAAATTAATCGAAATAGATATTGACTTATGTATATCAAAATGTCTAGGAGAAAAAGAGAAATTGATTAAGCCATGTCCGTCCGTCCGTCCGTCCGTCTGTTAACACGATAACTCGAGTAAATTCAAAGACATCTTAATGAAATTTTGTATGCAGGTTCCTTGGCACTTATCTCCGAGCGCTATTTAAAATAGGCGCAATCGGTTGATAGCCACGCCCACTTTTTACGTAAACAATATTTCCGAAAAGACAAAATAAGTAATTCTCTCTATCTCTATGGCGCGATATACAACAGGTATGTCATCATAAACCTCCTAAGAGATTTTTGCGCCAAGCTTCTCTTCCAATTTGTGGTGTGCCGATTTGAATTTTCCCTACAAATTGGTGGGACCTACAGTTTTTTGCCGACTCCGAACGGCATCTACAAAGGAGACGAATTTTTGCTGAGAAGCCTGTCATGGCAGAAATACACTCGGAGAGTTTGCCAAACCACTGCCGAGGGGCGACCCCGTTTTGAAAAACTTTTTTCAAATCACTTTTGATGTTACCTGTACCAGGGCTCGAACCATGGACCTTCGGTGTGGTAGGCCGGCAACACTACCTTCACACCACGGCGGCCGCCAATACATAATTATTCAATACATAATACACCTATAACGATGAAATTTGGTGTGTGCATTAAGGTTAAGGCAGGAAATAAATTTTTTAAAGTAATTTTTGAAAATATAGTGGCACCGCTATTTTGGTTAAGTCAAGTTAGAAATATTACATAGGTCAACAAAATAAGAGTTTTGGTTTGGTGCAGCTCTACTTGTAACCAAATTTGGTAGTACTCGGTACCCTGATAAAAACTAGTATACAGTTTACTTATACTTTTTTAATGCTACGTACAGTTTTCTAGATAGGGTCAAGAACCCCTTTTTAAGAGGTTAAGCCATGTATGGCCCCATAACTTTGTTTCTATCAATACAGTTTTGATGTCGTTGAAAAGAGTATATTTCACCGCTTCTATCAGTGTACAAGTTGTTAATATGTCTTCATAAACGTCAGAGAAATTGCCAAAATAATGTGAAAAATTAAATTTTTTGTTAAATTTTTTCATTTTTAATCCCGGTTTTCTCGAATAATTTGTCAACCAGTGCATATGTAAATTATTTTAAAACAATCTCCTATTAATTCTGATTTATACATTTCTACTGTGAAAAAAAAATTATATTTTTCCTTCCCCTTTATTTTTTAAATTTTCTGTAATTAGTACTTTCGGGAACGCGGTTTCAAGTGTTAGTGCCTTTCTATAAATAAATATAAAAATTTCATTATCATGTCTCCATCACGAGGTAGTTGTGTCAATGACCCAAATGTGTTTTGCTACATTTGTGGGGAATACACAGTCCAAAAATTGAGGAAAAGTATAACAGATTTTATAAAAAGTGCTTATTTTTTGTACTTTAAATTGCAAGTTGTAGACAAAAACAAGCCGTGGATACCTCGAATAGTTTGAAAAATGTGCTGTGAACACTTGAGACAGTGGGTCAGTGGTAAAAGAAGCCATATGAGATTCGGCGTGCCTATGCAATGGAAAGAACAAAAAAATCACTTCGATGGCTGTTACTTATGCTGGGTCGATGTGCGTGGTGTTAATGTTAAAAAAATGATATATCTAAACGTTCAATCCTCTAAGAGACCTTTACCACATTCAGAGGAAGCACCTGTTCCAACATTTTATTTTACCCGTGAATCATTGAATAGTGAAGGGTCTAGCGAAAGTGATATCGAAGAAATAGCGTCTACGGAGCCAACAACTTTTACCCAAGTAGAATTAAACGATCTAATAAGGGATCTTGAATTATCTAAGGAATCTGCAGAAGTGTTGGCTTCTGTTGCTTACAGGTACGAAAGTGACTCTCTACCGTACAAGAGAGCAAGACTTGCTGCCATTTTTTAATTCGGAAAATGATATAGTTTTTTGTTCAGATGTGCAAGGCCTCCTTCTCAAAATGGGTCTTTCAGAATACCACCCAAATGAATGGCGTCTCTTCAAAGACAGGTCTAAACGAAGCCTTAAGTGTGTTCTTTTAAACAATGGCAACCAATATGGTTCAACTCCCATTGCTCATTCAACTAAATTAAAGGAAGAATATCAAAATATTGCACTTGTTTTAGACAAAATCAAGTGTAATGAACATAATTGGAGTATTTGTGTAGATCTAAAGATGGTTAACTTTTTGTTAGGACAACAATGTGGATACACTTAATACCCATGTTTTTATTGCCTGTGGGATAGTCGTGCCAAGCACCAACACTGGACCGAAAGGGACTGGCCTGTACGTGAGATGTTGAAAATGGGAAAGCAGAATGTGATAAACCCACCTTTAGTTACAAGAGATTCAATTATTATGCCACCCTTGCACATTAAACTGGGTATAATGAAACAATTTGTGAAGGCGTTAGATAAAAATGGACAATGTTTCCTTTACATAACGAGAAAATTTCCTAGGCTAAGCATAGAAAAAATAAAAGTGGGTATTTTTGATGGCCCACAGATAAGAATGTTGATAAAAAATACTGATTTTTCAAATTCAATGACCAGTTTTGAACTGCTTGTGTGGAATTCGTTTGTTGAAGTTACTAAGAACTTTCTGGGAAATCGCAAGTCAAGTAACTACTCTGATATTGTTAACAACATGCTAGAGAATTACAAAAGCTTAGGATGTCACATATCCATCAAAGTCCATTATCTCCACAGCCACCTTGACCAGTTTCCGGAGAATCTTGGTTCCTATAGCGAAGAACAAGGCGAACGGTTTCCCCAGGACCTAAAAACTATGGAAGAGAGGTACCAAGGCCGATGGGATCAGCATATGATGGCTGACTACTGCTGGGGAATGCAACGTGATTGTCTTGCCATACCTCATTCACGAAAATCACGTAAACGAAAGTTTTTTTGTAAATAGAAAGTTTATAATAAAATAAATAACAAACAACTTTTTCTTTTCACAGTAGAAATTTACTAAAATAGAATATATAAAGAAGAGCTACGCGGATATAAAAAAGTTATGTATATGTCTTTGAAAACAGAATTAATAGAAGATTGTTTTAAAATAATTTACATATGCACTGGTTGACAAATTATTCGAGAAAACCGTGATTAAAAATGAAAAAATTTAACAAAAAATTGACCTTTTCACATTATTTTTGCAATTTCGTTTATGAAGATATATTAACATGAAGATATATTAGCAGCTTGTATACTGATAGAAGCGGCGAAATGTACTCTTTTCAACGACATCGAAACTGTGTTGATAGAGTAAACAGAAACAAAGTTATGGGGCCATACATGCCTTAACCTCTTAAAAAGGGGTTCTTGACCCTATCTAGAAAACTGTACGTAGCATTAAAAAACTAAGTATACAGTTTTTATCAGGGTACCGAATATACTTGAAATCAGTTTTACTTTTAGCTGCACCAAAATCACTGTTGACCAGTGTTATTAATCATAAATCAAAAATTGTTCAAGATATCGAAAGAAATTTGGCGTACATATTTCCATAAATACAAGGTGGCGCAAAAGTAATCCTCCTATCAGAAAATGCTATAAATTTTGCGATTGGCCCCTAAAGTCAGTTCTGTTTTGACATTTGTGTAGTAAACACATGCGAAATACACGTTAATAAACAATGTTACGCTACACTGCTCCAGAACGCGGAATATTGCTGACTATTTATTTGACCAATAATCGGGTGGGGGCCAAACGGTTACTATGAATGGTAAGCGCTACAGAGCAATGATCAACGAGTTCTTTTTGCCGCAACTTGATGAATTGGGATTGGAAAACATGTGGTTCCAACAAGACGGTGCAACAGCACACACTGCACGTGCCACAACCGATATGCTGAACATCGGAAGCTTACTTTTGCGCCACCTTGTACAAAGAATATTCCAGGAGAAAGTAAGTGGAATCGGTTAGGGTCCACGCGAACTTTTATATGAAAGATTTTGAAAAGGCTCATACATATATTTAATAGGCTATAACTTTTGCGTACAATAGCTTTATATGTATCATTTCTATTTAAGGTTCAAAGTGTCCGTCAACGAAGAAAGTCGAAAATTATATAGTTTCGAAAATGGGCGTGGCTCGTCCCTTTTATAGTGGATTATTCCACAAAAAGTTTTATGCCATAACTTGGGAAAAAATTAATATGTCGAAACGAAATTTGGCGAAAATGTTGAATACATAAAGATAATTATTTATTGTAAAAATGGGCGAAATTGGGTTGAGGGCCACATCAAGTTTTTTTTAAAATAGTTCTGAAAAATTTTCTTGTAAAACTTAAAAAGCGATATTTCTATAACCATGCAATCTATATCACTAACAGCTTTTTAAGCTAAACTCGGCAGTAACAAAAATTAAGTGGATGTTGGGGAAGTAGGCGTGGCGCCTCCCACTTTTCAGCATAAAAGTTCTGCTATTTTCAAAGGCGATTGTTTGTAGGTTCAATGAAAATTGCTCCACTGCTTCTCTCACTAGTCTCTCACTTTTACAGATAGCATGCTGAAATATGTAGTCGAATCATTCGTCGAAACCAACAAGAGCGGACCAATATAACATATAGCCACCATATAATTGAAATTTATTTACTCTTCAAAACTCATAACAGAAATGTTTTTATTGAAAGCAATCAGCTGGCTTTATAATATGAACTCAAAAGTATTAAAATAGACCTGCGTAAATTAGGATGCTGTAATAGATCACTACTAGGTTTACAATGTTTGGTTCCACCCGAACTTCGACTTCCTTACTTGCTTTCCACTAATTTCAATCAACCAAAAAATCTAATTGTTTGATTATATGAAGTTTTCGCTTCTCCTAGGTGTGCCCTTGCTTCATGTGTTTTTAAGCGTATCTCTTTGAGCAAAAAAAGGACGAAACGGAGAACATTGAGCACGCGAAAAAGACAGAACACAAAAATGGCCTTCTTAGGAGTGAAACACACCAACTATTTCAAAACTCAACTAAGAAAGATTAGAGCTATAGATGTGGGTAAAATTGTGCATTTTAATGTTGTTTGTTTGTCTTTTGGTGTTTGTATGCTTGAACGCAAATTTGGTAAATGAAAAGAATAACAACTGAGAAAATGCAAGCGGCTGTGGCATAAAATTGCAAACAAATTGAAAACATACTCGTATTTTCTTTTTGTACCATTTTGTGAAAATTTACATTAGTAGCATAAAAGAATAGCAACAAGAAAATTACAACAAACAAAAAATATAAAATAAATTGCAACACATTAAATAAATTTACAGCTACAAGTAATTTTGACACGCCTACATGCATACATACATATAGATTTTTTACAAAATGTGTACTTACCACGTGTGGAAGTCAGTAGCTAGTGACTAATATTTCTGGTTCATAACTAGAACTAGTATGTTACCAACGCAAGAGATCGTAACTCAATGTGGACATATTCGAAAATCGGATATTTTTCTTTTCTTCTTTTCAAATTCAATTTAATTTTTGTATTATACTTAACTGCAAACATAACCGTAACCAAAGCTATAAGCATAACCACAACCATGCCATATAAACATAACCGTAAACGTAACCTTAACTATAACATAATTAAATATTAACATAACAGTAACCATAACCATAAACATAGCCCCCCTTTTGGTTAATTTCTACATATCGAGGCTTTCCCCTCCATCCGACGGAGTCCTTTACAACGTGGGATGTGCAGATGAAGCAAGCGTTAAGCGTTCACGTACATAGATGGATTAACTCTACCTATTGTCAACCACCCCAAAATCTAAGATGTGACGTTTGACACCGGTCTCACGTTTGCTAATCATGCCACCGCAATAGCGTTAATGATCCTCAAGTCCCTTGCCTGCAGCACTTGGGGTAAATATAAAGAAACGTTGCTTGCTACATATAAGGCTATCGGCCCACCGGTTATATATTACGCTGTTTCGATATAGTAGCCCAAACTTGCTGACACCAACTGGAGTTGCAAGTCTACCAATGTCCTCTCATGTCACCTGAGTCTCACCTCCATCAAGCGACTAAAATGCTCAGTGTTGAAGAGCAAGCGGAATTGTCGAGCAGCCGGTTTTTACTGAACTATTTTCCACCCAGTCGTCCAAACCGACTTCTTGTATTTTAAGTTCCGGCTCATAGAGACATAAGGAAGCATTTCCGTAAGCACTATGATGAGATCTGGCACCATAATAACCCGCCGTTTGATCTGCCTTCGTGCCTTTGTGCATATATTCGCAAGTTGATCATCTATAGGGATTGATTTCAGCTTAACTAAACCTTTCGCAACTTCATCTCTGATAAAATGGTGTTTGGCTTTCCTAGAGTCATATGTACTCGCCATTCTAATACAACCTTTATTGTCTCCAAATATTTCTATTGGATGATTATTTATTTGTTGAAGATCTTTGAGCAAACCATTTAATCAAATAGCTTCAGTCACAGCTGCGCTTAGAGCAACTTACTCCGATTAGCTTGAAGATAAAGTTACTTGCTTTTTTACTTAACCATGAAACGGTGCATCTATACACTTGAAATATAAAGCCGCTCACTGATTTGCGATCTGTTGCATTACTAGCCCAATCTGCGTCAGCGAATCCAACAAGAGGTTTATCACAAGTTTTCTTGAAGACTAGTTTCATTTCTTTAGTTCCTTTCAAATATCCTAGTATCCTTCTAAGACATTGCCAATGTTCTTCAGTTGGGCTTTGTTGATATCGACCCATATATCCAACAGGATAACAAATGTCAGGTCTTGCATTAAGGCTTCCTAACATTTCTTTGTACGGTTTATTGAAGTGATTTGGCTCTTTATTTTGCAGTAGTTCCAAACCATTTTCCATTGATTGCAGTCTGCCAATCCAAACTTAATCAGCACTTTATCAAAACTAGCTCTTTGTGACAATTCAATATAATCATTAAACATTTCAATTCCCCACAAGTAATTGAGGAAAATTCTTTAGCACCAATGAGTAAATCATCAATATACATCTGTTGTTACATCTAGTTGGTGAAATAATAAGCGTTCATGCACACCAACTGCCAGTATATCCCTTATCGTTGTAAGTTTAGCCACAGGAGCATAGGTTTCACGGTAATCCACCGCTTTTTGAAGAAATCCCTTTACTACAAGACGTGCCTTATAACGCATTGGTAACTCATTTTCATCCTCTTTAATTCGAAATACCCATTTTGTTTTGAGTAACTTAGTATCTTTCGGTGGGTATACTATATCCCAGACCTTGTATTTGTCCATCGACTTAAGCTCATCTTTAAATGCTTCCATCCATTTACTAGCGTCACTCCTACCAGCAATTTCTGAATAATTTTCGGGCTGATCTGTGGAAATACAAGCAGCAGCAGTGTCTCTATAACCAGTAAGGTAATCAATAAACTTACGTGGGCGTCGGCGCTCCCGTTCGCTACGTCTCGGTGTAACTTCAGCTGGTGATTCACTGCTGCTATCCGAAGGGAGCGTTATTGTACTGTCGTCATCATTTACCTGATCTTCAAATAAATCATTTTCTCTATCAGAATTCACATGCTCTTCATCATGCGGTACAATTTCAGAGACATTGGTTCCAGTGCTATGAATTTCATCTGACACGAGTACGGCATTATTATGAATCTCCGAGAGGAGAACATCATTATCATCGTGACCGCGTACTATGCATGATTCTTTATTCTTCAACTCCTTGCACTCTTCATTTTTGAACGGAAAATAAGTCTCGTTAAACTTCACATCACGTGCAAAGAAAATTTTCTGCGCATTCATATCACAAAGTCTGTATCCATTTGGAGCGTACCCAATAAGTACTGATTTACGACTTTTGTAATACAATTTCTTTCTTGGTTGACTGGGTATCCATGCACTGCCCGACTGCCGTGGTAGCATTTTGATATGACCAGTGCAAGTGCGGCCGCCGTGGTGTGGAGGTAGTGTTGCCGGCCTACCACACCGAAGGTCCATGGTTCGAGCCCTGGTACAGGTAACATCAAAAGTGATTTGAAAAAAGTTTTTCAAAACGGGGTCGCCCCTCGGCAGTGGTTTGGCAAACTCTCCGAGTGTATTTCTGCCATGACAGGCTTCTCAGTTGTACGTTATTACCTTTGTGCATATTGGTCGTCATATAGGTCATCTTACTCCCTCTTTCCGTAAGAAAGAAGAAATTTGGTATAGAGAGTGATAGGTCAACCACCAAGTTGCACAACATTGCTCTTTGTGGCTTTTAGTCGCCTCTTACGAGATACCCCTAACCTGCTGGAGTTATGAAAATGAAACTCTTCCTGTTAAATTCGCCAGTTCTTTGTAGACAAAAGAAATTTGTGTCGAACTGTAAGGGACTTAGCTTTCAACGATGCGCTATCCCGAGATGCAAACAAATGAATTTTCGCTTAGACCAACGACTCAGCGATTCGCTAACCAGTCTTACGGACTGTAACGAGTTGATGTTGCAATTTAATAACCGTCAATGTTCTTCGTTTAATTAGTGACAACAGCTGATGGTAGTTAAATGATTTTCGATAAAAACTGATTACAAAATACCAAATTTAACAAAATTTTTGCAAAGTTATTTAAGTCTTCTCAGGGGTTCCTAATGCACCAGAAGCACACGCGTTTAGCGCTAAAGATTTTCGCTGCAGGGAAAACAATACTGCACATCGCTTTGTGTGTGTGTGTGTTTAGGGAAGTGATAGTAAGTGAATTGCCTCAAAGCAAATTATAACATGTGCTGCTGCGGCAATGGAGTACTATTAGATGAAAGTGCATGTATTTATAGTGTAGTAATCTGTATGCGAATGTGTATGTGTGTGAGTTTGTGTTCTATTCGAAAAAGGTCCTGGTAGTGTTCGCTTTATTTTTCGCTTAAATAATGCAATTTTACTACTAAACAAGCATTGCAAGAGCATGAAGCGTCTGCTTTTAGAAAAATGAGAAAAATGTTGCCTACAAGCAGACACACCCATGCGCCCGCTACACATACGCACAAATGCAACCTTGGATGCAAGACACACTTGTACATTCAGCCGGAGGACTTTGTTAGTTGCTACAACTGCCGTCATTGTTACTGGATACTATTACTTCGACTCCGTTTCCTGATTGTTGGTGCTCTCTAAAATGGCATCTACTAATATATATACACGCACAGAGTCGTGAAAGGGGGGGGGGGGGGAGGCAGCGGGTGTTTTGTGGTTAAAGATGTTTGTGTTTTTTGTAGTTTGTGTGATATATTTCGTTTTAATCAAAATTGTTTGATTCAAAGACGTTTGAATAAAAAAAATAAAACAAACTTAAATAGCCTGCTTCCAAAGAAACGCGGGCTACGGCTCTGCACATACACACATTTGCATCGTAGATTTGGGTTCACTTAAGTTTGTATGCCTAGTTGCTTGCTTGTCTTCCGCTTGTCTGCCATTCTGTTAGTCCATCATTTCATTGCTCTACCAACTAGCAATTTCCATACAAAGTATTCAATAGTGGATTGAATGAAATTGTTAAAGGAGCAGTATGGCACCCATACATATTCAAAGAAACATTCAAAGCTTAAACGAGATCGGATATGAATATTATATATTCCAACCTGCTGTTGAATAGCCTTCCATAGTTCGAATAGACTCAACCATAAGCAGACCTTCTAGTGTTGGATGGTTGTGAATTAGATAATAAAAGATCTATGGGAATCTTCTGAAGAAATTTAATCACCGGAACGCCGTCAGCTCACTGAGAATGGGAGAACTTTCTCGGCATGTTCTGATAATTTGGCTAACTTCGCGGAGAAGGTAGGGCGCTGGACCATTATCAACGGAAAGTGTTGCTACTACATGCTCACTTTTCTGAATTCATTTGGCGCCTTGAAGTTCTTTACAGAAGTAGATTGTGGGTAGATTCTTGAACCATTATCAACGGAAAATATCCTATAACCAGGCCTGTACCATGAGGTAGTAGTACCATATCGTTGTTTTTGTTTAAACACCGAAACACCCCATGACTTTTTTGGAGAGTGGTGTTGATGGGGAAGATTCTTCTCTAGGTACTAATCTAATAGATTCGGGTACTAGTACTGACTAAACTGGGCATCCCCGTCAGTCTTTCTGAAGATTAGGCAGAATGTAAGACTCTAAATGACGATGTTCAGCAAGGTAGACACCCAAAGAAAGCTTATGTAAGTTCATGAGTCCTATGCGAGTTTTTCTATCGACAAACCCAAACCTCGTAACCAGATTGTTACAAACTAGATTGTCTAGCAGAATAAACATAAAAACATGGATATCCTGGAAGCTTATGGTGCACTCCATCGCCTTGTGAACATCACTTATCCATCTATGAGCTGATTAACCTTCATTCACCCAGCAAAAAATAGTATTAACAGTTGCAAGTAATTAGGAATTTGGCGACAAAGCACAAGCACATGCAAGTCGAGGGCTGATCTACGTCTTACAAGTCTCGCTATAAATCTCCCACTTTTCTTCACGTTAGTTAGCACTGTTAACTCCAAACATTCTTAAGGGAAGCAGGTCAGACGTGGCTTATGGTCCCCTATAGCCGGGCTAATACAAGAAGGTGAAAATTTAAATTGAAGTGGAGATTGAAATGTTGTTGTTGTAACGCAGCCAGCGACACTCCAGCGTAGCACCGCCACATATTAAGATTGAGGCTAAAAGTTACTAGATTTTGATATTGATATTAATATTGGGATTGATATTGATATTGATATTAATATTGATACAGATACGGAGATTGAGATTAAGGAAACATGACGTTCAGATTTATGTTGAATTAGATTTGGATGGGGATGAAGAAAGAGATGGTGGGGGATATGGATATGGCGATAGAGATATTGACATTGGTATTGAGATTTTGACGAAAATCAAGTTTAAGATTGATGCTAAAGTGAGACTTAGATAGTGATGAAGATATAGATGGTGGTGGAGATGAATATGGCTATTAAGAAGGATATGGAAACGGATATATGGATGGAGATTGTGAAGAAGGCGAAGATAGAGTTGGTGATGAAGATATAGAAGACAATGGGGTTCGAGATGGAGTTGAAGATGTATTTTGGTATGTAAAGAGGAGGAAGACTGAGATGGAGGTAAAGATAAAATGAGAATAAATACTATATTTTTATAATTTTT
The DNA here is from genome assembly GCA_949987695.1 of Merzomyia westermanni. NCBI lineage: Eukaryota > Metazoa > Arthropoda > Insecta > Diptera > Tephritidae > Merzomyia > Merzomyia westermanni. The sequence continues at coordinate 52,546,367 of OX465289.1, read as the reverse complement.
TTTTTCTCACGAAATGATCCGTGAATGTAATAAGAACTCATGCACCGTGTGTCCGCAAAATATGTGCTGAGTTGCCCAAAACTTTGTTTCAATGTTAAGGCTACACCGACCTTTGTAGGAGTGGATAAATACTCGCAATGCGTAATATAAGAAATGCCGTATGCAAAAAAAAAAAGACCGACAGAGGTCAGGTCTCAAGTTATAAGCAGTTTTGCCGAAAAGAAATAAGCCCTGTGTAAGTTTCGCCATTTTTGCTGGGTAAATATAAGCTTCTGTTGTTTTTGATTCTGGCAAGCATCTGCCTACACATATCACTTGCATAGAAACACAGAAATACAGCCACAAACACACAGAGAATTGCGGTAGCATTTACAAGGAGAATAGTATTAAAATTCTTGCCAAAGTACAAATATGTATGGGGGTGGTGTGTGTAGTTTGCATAGGAAGGTCGAATATTTTGCGAATTTCCTTTCTTTTACTTGCGGACACTAAGTTCATTACAAGCAAATATTCTTAATTGTTAGTTACAACATTATTTTTTCACTTCTAATTGAGTGCTAAATAAAACCATGCTCATTTGCCATAAATTACATAGAAAATTATACAAACTACTTGTACAACTTTGTGCAATGTTGTTTTGTTTTTAATACGAAATTGACTTTTAGTCTTTAATTCACGACAAACGGGCGCTTAATTAAGTATTCATGTATAAATAAGCTGCAGATATTACTATGAAATTTACTTTTTGTAAATTAGAGAAATGTCCTTCACTTGGCGCAGTGGAAATGTGTTTACTGCTATGAAACAATTTTAATTTATATATCGCCTTGAGAAAGAATAATTACTAATACAGAGCTGAACTACGGATCAATTTAAGTATTTTACTCAATCGTTATTCTCAAGTTTATTGTAGAAGCAGCCTTAATGATAAACCCTTTGTCCATACTGTCGATTTTAAATTGACTAAGAAAACTAAACGGCCGCCTTGTGTTGCGGTAGTGTTTGCTGGCCTACCACAAGGAAGGTCCAAGGTTCGAGCAATGTGACAAGTAACATTGGTTTGAAAAACTTTTTTCAAAATGGTTTCTCCCTCGGCAGTGCTTTGGCAAGCTCTCCGTGTGTATTTCTGCCATGAAAGGCTTCTCAGTAAAAATTCGTTTCCTTTGTAAATGCCGTTCGGAAGCGGAAAAAACTGCAGTTCCCGCCAATTTGTATTAAAAATTCAAAGAGCAGTTCGACCATAATCTCCTAGGAGTTATATATCGCAGGCATTGTTTATTTTATTTTTAAGAAAACTAACCAAAAACCCTCTAGAGGTAAGCTTTAGCTGCATCTGTTTAACGATTTTCTTTTTATAATTGCTTCTGAGTTTAACAGCTCACCCATATAAAAACGCACAGCGTGAGTTTTCTGTCAGAATTTCCTCATGGTCACAGTATCAGTGTTGCCAGAATTTTTTCAGCAATCCAGTTGAATTCGAGAAAAACAAAAGCTAAAAAAAGCAAAAAAAAAAATTATTTAGGGCTAAAACACAGCTAAAAAAGAAGTCATCTTTTTACATGTTTTATTTGTTTTTTTATTGAAAGGTATATAAAAGTATATAAAAAAGCAATATTTTATACAAAAAAATAAGGTTGTTGTACTCCAATTTCATAAAAATAAAAGAGTTCGTTGCACAGATGCTTTTGTTTTGCTTATCTGGTCTACTGTATACCACAGAGAAACAGTGAGCCAGCCGCTGACAACATGCTTATTTGACAACATGTATGTGAAATAATTCGTATGTGTCAGTAATTTGTTTCCATTAACCCTTTAAAAAGAATTGAACGAAAAGTTAACAAAAGCTCCATACATTTCGTATGAGAAATATACATATGTGGTTTTCCAATTTCTGCTCAAATATTGCTGAGGATATGGCTCTGTTAGAGGAGCTTAAAACTTTTAAAAATGTTATACAATTTCTCTGAATTGTGTTCGGCGACACATAAAACTTGCAGGGAGTGAAGGCATTTTGACATTTAATTAAGAGAGGAAGTGCAAATTTCTGTTGGGAGAGTTCACTAGCGAGTATATGGAAATTCCTTTTTAATTTTTGCGGTTTCCAGAGATATTGACGCAGTTCTTTCTTTACTTAGACCTTGTGCTAATCGGAAACTTTCTACTCAGGGGAAAAATGGTGTGAAAAAATGTGCACTAGGGTAAATTCTGACATTCATATTCACGAATTAGAATTCTTGCAAGTTTTCTCGCCGGTCATACCTAACGATTGCCGTATACATACTGCATTTCTTCTTGGATTTTCCGTAATATAGCTTCTAATCTTCCATTTCTCAACAAATTCGTTGAATTCCACTGCTTATATTTAATAACGTTAGTGTGGTAGGTAACCTGATATGAGTATGTAAGTTTCTGGGGAAAGGAATTGAAGATTGCAGACGAAATGCATTCAAAGTTGAATTATTAGCTTCCCATATCTTTAGTATCAATAAAACTGCTACTGCGAAAATTTTCGATCCATGTAACAATTAGGAATAAGAACGTATTAGTACCACTATGCAAATAAAACGATCAATATCTTTTCTTTTTATACCTTTCATGAACATGAAATGGTATATTAACTTTGGTCCGATGTTTGTAACGTTCAGAAATATAAGAGATAGACCCACCATTAAGTATACCAAATTGATCAGGACGATGAACTGAGTTGATACAGCCATGTCCGTCTGTCCGTCCGTCTGTCCGTCTGTCCGTCCGTCCATCCGTCCGTCTGTTTGAACGCAAACTAGTCCCTCAATTTTTGAGATATCTCGATGAAATTTGGCACACGGATGTATTTTTGTATTATATTAGATATTTGTCGGATCCGGTATAATCGGGTCACTATAGCATATATCTCCCATACAACCGATCGTTCAGATAAGAGGATTTTGGCCATTTATCCACATTTTGAAATATTAAAACTTGAAACTTGAGATATTTGCTTATAGATGGTAAAATATTAATCAACTTACTCAATTAATCGAATAAAGGCACATCCCTGGTAAAAACTTCCCTTAAACAAATAAAGCTTATTATAAAGGAAAATTAAATGTATTGCTGACAAAGTTTTAGAGAACTTTAAACAATGCGTATTTAAGTTTGCACGTATTTATGAAAGGTATAAAGCCTTCGGCACAGCCGAAGACAGCGCCGTCCTTACTTGTTCTTAATTGAAATTTAATTCAAGGTTAAAAATTAATTTTATACGGGTTAAAACAAACGATATTTGATGAAAATTTTTGACTCATACATTGAAACGAATTGTCAAATAAGCATGTTTACATTTTTGATTTTAGGTACTTGGCTCACTGTTACACTGTGTTGTATACTGAGCTCATGTAACTTGTATGAGACCACTCGAAATTGAATTTCTAGCTTACTCAATATCCGACATTTGTTTAGCGTGACATTTTTAATAACGCTATGTCATTGTAATGAATGGTAATTTGTGTTATTAAATGAATTTCGGCTACTCACATATGGTTGAGCTGTCAGGGAAATTTAAGTTTTGGATATGGCGATCACAGAAAGATACAAAACTATCTTATTACCTTAAATGAGCTATTCTTGTATATTTGTATATCCAGACTATCTCGAAAACGGTTCAACCGATTTGGATGCAATTTGGTATGTAGATATTATATCACATTCTAAGAATTTTTACCCAGGTGTTGCCACATAGATTATTTTTTGAGGGTGCCACCTATCTGCATTTTTTTATATGAAATAAATATGCTAATATGGACATCATACGAAAGATATTTTTATTCGTATTCCAAAAAAAATATTTCTAAGTGGGGTTGCCACTTATTGAGGTTTTGTTTAGGGTAACTTCTTAGCAACTATCTCGAAAGCCGCTTAACCGATTTCGATGAAATTTGGTATGTAGATAGTGTACCACATTCTAAGAATTTTTACGTAGGTGTTGCCATATAGGTTAATTTTTTGGGGTTGCCACCTATCTGCATTTTTTTTATATGAAATAAAATATGCCAATATGGGTATCAAAAGAAAGGGGTTTCCTGTGTTTTGAAAAAAAAAAATACATTTCTATATAGGCTTGCCACTTATTGTTGCCATTTGAGCTTATTATATCTTTGAACTTTTAACGAGCTATTCCTATATCTTTGCATAGGGTACCAAATTCTAAGAATTCCTATCTAGGTGTTGCCTTATAGGAGTTTTTGCGGAGTTGCTACCTATCAGATTTAAAAAAAAAAAAATATGCCAATATGGGTATCAAAGGAAGGTATTTTCCTGCGTATTGAAAAAAAAAAAAAATTTCTAAGTAGGGTTGCCACTTTTGTTCGACAAGAAAAATTCGGCAAACAACTTCATATACCGAGAATTGCACTCATCCAAGGAGTCGCTAAGGTGCAACTTCCAGTAAGGCCAACATTTACCATGACTGCGCATAAAGATCAGGGATAAACTTTTGAGTTTGTCAGAGTGGAGCTAAATTCACCGATGTTCATGCATGGTATGTTATATGTGGCGTTTCAAGAGTTAAGTGACCAAATACATTTAAAGTAATGTTTCCGGAAAAAAGACGCGTACTCGGAACATGGTATGGAAAGAAGTTTTGCAATAGATTTCATATGTATTGAATATAAAAAGTTTTGCATAGTTCTATCATTAAAAATAAAGAAGAAATCACAGAATGTAGACCGATATATGGAGCGCTAACCCACAAATATACCCATGTGACCCTAATCTTTCTCGATTATTTGATAACAATAGACATCTGCTAACCATACAATTCAGCAAGGAATCTTGTAAAGACTTGTCTAAAATTTGTTTGAGCAGCCACCAAGGAGTAATTATGTGTATTCAAACATTGTTACTAATAAAATATTTTAAACATATTTTGTAAGTATAACGAGCTCAAGACCAGTTGATAATAATTAACTAAGAAATATGTAAAATGAACAGACCGTAAAACCAACAAAAAAAAAAAAATATATATATATATTTAAAACATATTTTTATTATCAAGATATGTCTTTAGAACGCTTCACTGCTGGTAAGTAAAACTATTCATACAAACAACCAGAATATATTTATTGATGATTATCTGAATAAACTAAATTGTATGGCAACTTATGAAAATGCCGAGCAAAGCTCGGTCGCCCAGGTACTAATTTATTATATATTGATGAATCTCGTAAATAAAAATGAATGTATGGCCGTGTGTCTTTTATAGGGGTCCAAAGTACTTAACCGATCTTTGTGAAATTTTCACAGTTTATTCTTGGGCTCACTGGTTACAGCACAGGGTATATATAGTTTTGAAAAAGTAGGCGTGTGTTCTATATAACACGAAAACCTTGGAAAAAGTAAGCGGTACCAGGATTTAATAAATGTTAATTCGCTATATCTTCGAGATTATATACATATCAGTAGGGAGTAGGAATAGAAATTTGAGGTGTTAGAGGAAAATGAAGAGGGTATAAAAAGCTAAAACAAGTAAGGAAAGGGCTGTCTTCGACTGTGCCGAAGACTTTATACCTTTGACTAATACGCATCACTGTTTTAAGTGTCTGATCCTTACTCACAATTAGTAAAAACTCTGCAAAACTGATAATTTAAAGATACATAGCCCATACCCCATTTATCGGAACAATCAATTGTATGGCAGCTTTATGTTATGCAGGCCCGATCTGGATGATTTTCACTACACACATTACATATATAAAAATTTGCAAAATTTATAGCCCAAAACCCATTTCTCGAAACAATCGATTGTATGGGAGCTATGCGTTGTATTTCTCTGATCTTTCTGATTCCGACGAATGATTAATCTGATGCAAAATGGCGGCTCCATACCAAATTTCATCAAGATATCTCGAAAACTGAGGGACTAGTTGACAGACAGACGGACAGGGCTAAATCGACCCGGCTCATCGCCCTGTTCTTTTCGGTATGCTTATTAGTGGGTCTATATCTTCTTCTTCTCATACTTACAAACATCGGGCTAAAGTTATAATACCATTTCATGTTCATGAAAGGTATAAAAAGGAAGATACTGAAATAAATTTCGAGAAAGCGCTTAACGAAAAGGAAAGAAAGTAAAGTTTGTTTAATGTAGGCAGATTGGGTATAGTAATTAAACAAAATATATTAGAAAATACTTTTCCATGCCAGCTAAATTTTTTAATAGCTTGTCTTTGTTGCTGCAATTTTCCCCCGGACTTTCAGGATACACTGTTTTTTAAGGTTCTCTGTTCGGTTAGATTATTAACTCTAAGCTATTCCTTGGATCACATTACCATATGTTTGAGCAGAATGTCTTACTGATAGATTCACCTTAATGGAATTTCTTCCCCCTAAAGAAGTGGCACGCAGATTGCATGAATATCTTTGTACATGAAGCAACCCAATACTAGTTCAATCATTAGAATTGAATCCACTCCATGACCAGCGAGTCGTCTAAAAACCTCTGCCCCAACCATGTCAACTAAAAAAAGTATAGGTCTTTAGACCTGCGAGCAAGCTTCAGAGCGTGCGAATATTGCAGCAAACTTTTTTGTGACAGAAAATAAAATCCCTCGTCGTACTACTCCAGTTTTAGTGGGGTCGTGAGCACCCTTTTTTTCCTTTTATCTGAAATCAAAGGGGTTTCAGAGCTCCGAAGTGAAGTAAGCGGCCTTCAACATATTTAAATGGTACTACATAGAGTGGATATTTTAAATTCGTTCATTAAACTTCTTGCGGAAACAAGAAAAAATATTTTAAGTCCACGAACGAAAAGACATTAAAGTTTCATCGAAATTCAGCACATACAGCCTCCCACGTACAATACAAGAGCTCGTTTCACAGCTAACAGTATTGCTTTTTTCACTCGGTAAACGTTAAGCGTTTCAGGCCAAAGTTTACTGCTGCTTGACCAATCGCTGGATACTTTCTTTGTTTTGTCCCAACATTGATATCGCTGTTAAAAAAAAATTATGTACTGCTTTCTAGAATTTGGTTAGGAGGTTAATTGCTAAAGCTTTGGTTTACTCGTTCGTAAACGGAAACGTTCGCAATATAGCCGCTGCTATGCTAACCGTTATTAGCGGCACCGCTTTTCTGTAAAGTTCGATGAGCGTTGCGGTTGATTTAGCCGATTTTGTTTACACTATTTTGCTGCGTGTTTCTGCATTTTTGGTTTTTTTTCTTTATTTCTAATATTTTTTTCAAAACAATAGGAATGTCACTACTATTTCTTTGTGTAAAAATATTTGAAATATTTATTTGAATTCTCACCGTTTCGAATATGACGGTGGAAAAAAACGTTGACGACAGATTTGGCACGATTTGTCAAGTACTTATTTAGTACCCACCACATTAATAGAGCTTATAAATCCTTTCTCCTATTTCTTTATCTTAAAGTAAAACGATAGATCTTCGTAAAATCGAATGTCAATATAGATCACTACTAGGTATATAAGGTTCGATTTCATCCCTATTTCTACTCAATAACTTATTTTGCAAACTCTAATCTAGCTCTTCGCACAGCTGCTCTTTGTTCGCTCCACTTTAGCCTACATTCTTGCAATATTGGTACAATCCTAAAAAAGTTTCTTTCATTTTATCCCACTTTTTCTTTACACAGAGCGTTTTTGGAAATCTTTTTTATTGAAGCGGTCAGCGAGAGTAAAAATAATAATCGAAATATGCTGATACAAGGTAGTGATGCAAACAACTATGGAACCGCATGCAACACGTAGAACCGAGTTTGAAGAACTAAATGAATCAGAAAATTGAATAAAGAAGAACGAAATCGCTTTCAAAAGCACTGCATAAGATTTTGAAAGAACGAATACTTACGAAAATACTTTAAATATCAAAAAGGAAGTTAAACTCACTTAAGTAGCAAATTTATCCACAATATTACACGGCTAAAAATATGAACCTAAATTTAAAACTTTTTTGGGCTACATATATGTCCAAACCAAATTCGGTTCCGAATTTAAACTGTGACAGTTTTCGGGGAAATGAGCGTGAAGGAATTTCAAACAACAAATAATGAAAACCATTTGTATCAGTTGGCAGGATTCGAACCGACGCTTCCCGCTTCAGAGTCGTCTGCTCTACCCACTGAGCTACGGTGCACAAAAAGTTGTATTGAGAAAATTCATTGACTTGAAGAAGCCTTCAGAAATAAATGAAAAGATATTTGAAAATTTTAGACTTTTTTTCAGTTAAGTTTTAAATCTAAAACGCAATAAATTAAAAATTGGTGAAGGTAATTGAAAGGTTTGGAATTTACTACAAACATGTTTAAAAAATTGCTTAAACCGACGAATGGTTTGAAATTTAAGTTCAAATTATGTTTGCAATTTTCATCCAAAACTTAAAAGGCCTTACCAAATAAGTTCGGGTAACACTACTTTCTCGTCTTTGAGTTTGATTATGACTTCCATCTTTAAAGCAGAAGCAAAGGTTTCTCTCGTCAAAGAAAGACCATGCTCTTCAAGCCTCTAATCAAATCTGGCTAGGAATCCGCTATCGTCAAGAGAGTATGGCTCGCGTGATTTCACATGACTATTAAAATGATGCGGGGGTATTAACTGACGTTATTTACAAGACCCAGAACCACTTTGCTACCCGTTACGCATGAAACCCGAAAAAGCAAAACGAACAACACTAATGGAACGATAAAAAAAAAATCGAAAAAAAGCACCAAACAAGACAAACTGAACACGACAAAAGAAGAAAATATCATGAAATTATGTCCGCAAGTCACAAACCGCTTTGTATTGATGGCTTATTAGATGGCAAGCGAATGGATACTGGTTCTTACTTCTATGGATGAAACGAAATGTATAACCGCGTCGTTGCTATGAAACATGATGATGAGTGGAAGTCATGTTTCCTATCTGCATTAGTTAACGATGATGAAAAATTCGTTATGAAGACACATACACATCCATATATACACTGAAATGCAAAGTATTGGCAACGAGCATACGAGCCAGTGATAAAAAACTAACCCAGCACGGAAGTTTGCCTCTGTTTCTTTATTCATTTTTTTTTGCACATATCCTCACAAATAAAAAAGAATAAAAACTAATACAAAGATTGCCTTGAGTAAGAATTTAAGTGCGCTCATTATGTGGCTTTTTACTATCTACTCTGCTAAATGGCAGTAGTGTACTTTTATGGTCTCTTTACTTAAACACTTTTGTTTAATGTTTCGTTCTCCTCGCACATAAACCTTTGCTATTCCGACTTTAGCCTGGAAGGTTCAATCAATTTGCAATGCATTAGAAGTCACTTTAAGCAAGAAACTAATGGAGTACATTCTCTTCATATTTTTGTTATTTTTATTTGCTTTGAACCCAGGATTCGTTAGAAAGTTATATCAAAACAAGTAAGGAAGGATAAATTTGGGTGAAATCGATGACGGCATCACAGTTTAAGCAGGTCTATCTTAACCCTGCAAAAAAAAAGAAGCGATTAGTCTAGAATGAATCCGGCATGAATGGCAAAAGAGCATGCAACCGATGGCAAATCTGATCTCTTTGTAAGGGTTGACGTGATCCGTTTTGTTTCAGCATGTCCTATGAAGATACTAAATATGCCATTTCATGCCTGAAGGGGTAGCGTCGGACAGATATGCTTTGTTCTCACTACAGATACGGTCGGACACGTTTACTTTAAACACCTTCAAGTAGGCTTCAGAAATCAAAATCGACGTAACCCAAATATGCTTATAACGGAATAGTTGGGATCAATTGAAGCTCACAGTAGACGAAAGATATTGATCGCAGATCACTTTCTGTAGAGATAAGTACACTTGTGCTCATACAATTAGGCCACTTGTGCTACTAATTCAAATCCAAACTTACCTTATGTAGATAAGTATTTTCTTGGGAAACCCTTATAAATTTCCTGCAGTGACTACTTCTGGCAGCAACTGAGCTCTAAATAATGCCCCATAAATTCTATATAGCGTCAAAGTCAGGGGATTTGTGCAGGCCACTTCAAACAGTATACTATATTTGCCACAACCCAGTGCTTAACAACCCTGGAGCAATGTTTGGGGTCGTTATCCTGCTTAAAAAAACCAAATCAACGGTAAATCATCATCATAATGCCCTTCTAAATGTTCCGCCAAAATGTCTGTGTAGATGTTGTTGTTGTTGTTAACAGTGCTTCGCCCTGCCCAATGGCCTCGATCACTCTAAATTATCATCAGGCTCTTCTAACGGAAGTCCGAGGAAACGCGCAGTTTCCACAGGGTTGGACCAGAGTGATGTAGGTGTTAGAAGAGTGGGTTCAACTGAACAGGAGAAGAGATGTATGGTATCATGAGGGGTCATACCACATGCAGGGGTGTTTGGTATGTTGGGGTTCAGTCTGGATAAGTAAGAGTTTAACTTATTACAATATCCAGAGCGAAGTTGTGCTAGTATGACTCTTGTCTCCCTTGGAAGTACACGCTCCTCTTCAGCCAATTCAGGTGGTTGAGTATTAATAACGGGATTCACAGGCCGAGATCTGAGAGATTTGTGGAGGTCATTTAAAGCCCGTCTATGGTTCCGCAGATCAAACAGCAAAGAGATATGGCGCCGGATCTTATCGTAGTGCTTACGAAGATGTCTCCTTATGTCTCTGGGGGCGGTGCTACATCCAAAAGATCGATTTGGATGACTAGGCTTATGACAGTTCAGAAAGAACTGTCTACTCAAGAGTTCCGCGTGCTCTTGAACATTGAGCAATTTTGCCTCTTGATGGAGGTGACACTCCGATGACATAAGAAGACATCCCGTAGCAGTTCTGATGGCGGTATTTTGGCAGACTTGCAATTTCCTCCAGTTGGTGTCAGAAAGATTGGGCGACCATATGGGCGCAGCATAGTCAATAACCGGCCGGCCGATAGCCTTATATGTAGCAAGCAATATTTCTTTGTCTTTTCCCCAAGTACTGCCGGCCAGTGACTTGAGGATCTTATTGCGGCTCTGTACCTTTGAGGCTATTGGGGTGGCATGACCAGCGAAGGAGAGGCCGTTGTCAAATGTCACACCCAAGATTTTCGGGTGGTTGACAGTAGGTAGAGGTACTCCGTCTACGTGGACATTTAACTATTGCCCCATCTGCGCTTTCCATGTAGTAAACAAGGTCGCCGTCGACTTAGTCGGAGATAGGGTCAGATTTCGCTCGGTGAAGAAGCTGGAAAGGTCATGGAGGTAACTGTTGATTCTGATATAGAATTCGTCAATGGAGGGACCCTTGCCCGAGGCCATTATCGTGCAGTCGTCAGCGTAGGAAACAATGGAGACTCCCTCTGGTGGGGGGAAGTCTCGAAATATAGAAATTAAACAAAAGGGGAGAGAGAACACCACCTTGCGAGACCCCTTGTTTTATTCTTCGTGGTCTAGATTTCTTGTTCCTGAATTTGACTGATACCTGTCGACCATTGAGGTAATTAGCGGTCCACCTTTTAAGGCCGGCAGGGAGCGGTGTCTCTTCCAGGTCTCGCAGGAGTGTGGCGTGATTGACCGTGTCAAATGCATTTGATAGGTCAAGTGCCACGAGAACCGTCCTATGGTTTGGTGGGTGTTGATTCAAACCGTTATTAATCTGCGTTGTAATGGCGTTAAAGCGGATGTCGTGCTATGATTTTTGCGGAAACCATGCTGGTGATCGGCCAATTTCAGATTTGCAATGAAGTAAGGGAGCATAATAGTCTCTATTAATTTCGCTACCGGCGAAAGGAGGGATATCGGGCGATAAGACTCTCCTTGGTTCGCCGGTTTCCCTAGTTTAAGTAGGGGAACTACAAGCGCTTGTTTCCAAATCTCAGGTATAACGAAGGTAGTTAAAGAGAGATTAAAGAGAGCCGCTAAATAACTTTGTCCCTCGTGGCCTAGGTGTTTGATCATCTTCATGGCGATTCCGTCGGGTCCGATGGATTTTGAGGTTTGGCCTTCATTATGGCTTTCTTAACCTCTGCGACTGAGATGGCAATGGGCGCAGTGGAGTGTTTGTGTTTGTGCGCACGTCGGAAGACTCTTGTCTTAGTCCTATCCCCAGGTGGATGCATTATAAACAGGCGGCAAAAGCAGCTGGCGTCCGATATGACGCTGTCGCCGAATGCAATGGCGACCTTGTCATTGTGTCTGGTCAGATTGGATAGGGCCTTGACAGTCGACCATAATTTGCCGACTCCGCCGGAGAGGTTGCATGTCTCAAGGTGTTGTTTCCACTTGGTCAGCTTGTGCTCGTTGACTATCCTACGAATTTCCGCATTGAGATCTTTGATTCTGGGATCTGCGGGATTGATGAGTCTCACTTGGTCACGTTCTCTTGACATCGCCGCAGCTTCTGCCGGAAAATTCGGACGGATTTCTGGTATTCTACCAGCAGGAATAAAGCGGCATGGGGCTGAATCAATGATCTTGCGATACTATCTTTCGCCTTTGCGTACGTTCGTAGGAGTGGGTGAGGCAGCGAAGGACCGCTCTGTATAGTCAGTAAAGCGGTCCCAGTCCGCTTTGGTGAAGTTGATGCATGTTAATTTATCAGTCGTTATGAAGTCGGTCGGTCGTTCAAGAGAGAGTAAGATGGGTAGGTGGTCTGAAGCTAATGTAAGCATCGGTCGCCAGATGACAAAGTTAATTAGGCCCGCGCTCGTTATGGATATGTCTGGCAAACTGTGGCAGTTACCTGCCACCCTGGTGGGGGCATCTCCATTGACTGTACAGAATGCTGAGTTATCTATTTGGTCTGCAATTGCGTGTCCTCTGCTGTCTGCTGGCAAGTTGGAGTGCCAAAGATCGTGATGTGAGTTGAAGTCGCCTAGGATTAGAGGCTTATCGCCCCTTAGCAACGCACTAATGTCGGGATAATAATCTCTAGGGCAACACGTGGCAGGGGGAATATAGATGTTTATGATTTGCAGGTCGGTAGCGCCTGACCGCACTGCCATGCCTTGGCATTCTAAGGTAGAGTCCCTGGGGTCTGCGTCAGGGGAAAATAGATTACATTGTACAGAGTGATGTGTAATGAACGCAAGGCCATCCCGAAGACCGCTGGGACGGTCTTTTCGATGTACATTATACCCATCACAAGTTCGTAAGTCCGATCTCGTGTTCAGTTTTGTCTCTTGTATCGCGGCGATTTTGATGTTGTGCGTCTTCATAAAGTCAGTTATCTCCGCGATCTTTCCAGCTAATCCATTACAGTTCAGCTGCAAAATTCTGAAGCGTGTAGGAGGGGAGACGGGGTACATACTAGGCGTGAGGGACGGATGCGTTTGCCTACGTGGAGGTAGGCTAAGGCCTAAACTATGTCCCAGTCTAGAGTTGACAGCGCCATGGCCGATGTTATGTGGCGTGGAGGGCGGCTGTGTACTGCAACAAGGGGCTATGAACGAATCTGTCCAAAGGTTACCGTTTGCGAGCCCAGAGCACATAAGGGTGTGACACAGGCCAAAGCAATTGTTGCACTTGACCGATGTCGCAGCCGTATATAATCTTTGCCGACAAGAGTACTAAAGAAAGTACGGGGTCTGTGAATGTCAGGGTTAAGCCCTGAGCATCCAGATTTATGTAACCATCTCTTACACTTGGCGCATTGTACAGAATGCGACCGTTTAATATAAATTTTCTTCCAGCAAATGCAGCAGATCCAATCTCTTGGTCCAGGGTTGGGTTCGACCCCAGCCCGTAACAAGAGACAATGGAGCAACCCAGCTGCCAAGGTTAGCTCCGAGGATGACAATTTAAAGGTGGGACGGGACAGATTGGACAGGGTTACACTGAAATAACAGCCCTTGGCCGGGTAAAAAATCCCGGAGCATTCCGGTGCGATAGAACTGGCTGTTTTGAGAATGGTCTGTGTAGATAATTCTTGTCACTTCGCCCCTTATTTTACCAATTGGCCATATTCCAGATATAATAATGCACCAATATACCATTATATTATTCTGTGGGTTCAAATCTTGTAATGAAGGTCGTCTTATATACGGTCTGCTATTATTGCCAAACTCGTTGAACCTGGATTTACCGCTCCAAAACACTAGGTCCTGTGATTCGCCCCTGCGGGTTAGGGGTTTAGAATATGCCCGAGGTAGGCATACCGGTCGTAAGAGGCGACTAATATGCACAAAGGTAATTACGTGCAACTCGATGGTTGATCCACCGATATGATGCCTCTCACCTCTCATTACCCATCTTATCTTTCCTTATGGAAGCAGGGGTGACATGACCTATAAGGTTTCACTGGTCATAAATCGCTACCACGACAGTCGGGCAGTACTGCAAGGGAGTACCGGAGCGTACCGGTTTCAAATCCGGCCAAGGACTGTTATTTCGACAACACTCCCTTAAACCTTCGGGGAGTGTTTTTGTCGTTACCACAACAACAACAACATTCTCCGTAAGGGTGAGCATTTTTAATACGTTTCTCCCATTAAAAAAAGCTTCTTTTAACCAATGTCGGACTCTTTTCTTTGCCATGTTCACAAAATGTGCATAAAAAATTTCAAAGGCTGGTTTATAATAATTAAACAAGTAAGGAAAATGCTGTCTTCGGCTGTGACTTAGGCTTAAAAGCTTTCATGAACATGCATCACGGTTTTAAGTGTCCTTACCCACAATAAGTACAAGCTCTGCACAATTTGATGGTCTTACCCTGTTAGTTTAAAATACATAGCCCAAACCCCCTTTATTGGAAAAATGTGTTGTATGGGGGCTAAACGATATATTGGTCCCATCTTGATGATTTTCACTGCATACATTAGATATGTAATAAGTACTGAAGCTGTCAAAGATTGTGTTCCTCGCTATTAAATTACAAGAGTTATATCCCAAATCCCATTTATCGGAACAATCGATTGTATGGGGGCGTTGTCGGCCCCTTACCTAATTTTGCTCACAACACTTGCCTTAATCGTAAGCATAAACGCGAAACTCGAAATTCATGGAACTTCTATCAACAGGTGGTTGAATTCAAAGCTTTCCGTTTTTCACTGCCTAAGACATTTCTTATCCCATAAATAACGTAGAGAGCAGCTTACACAAGATGTACAGCTTAACAAAGCGCGTCTATCCACAAAATCTTTTACGAGCGCAGATTTAATTTCACCAAAAGAATTTTCAGCATTATTATCGTCTAAAAGCTTGTTAAGTAGTACAAAGGAACATTTGTATGTACTTAGAAGTGTGGTAATTAACACATTTCACATACATTTTACCCAAGCTATTTAAGCCACTTCAAGGCCCCAACTCAACTACGCCGAAGTAATGTCTCATAACGTCTGGGTGACACATAAATTAAATTCGCTACTTAAATTGAGATCTTATTGTACACATATACATACATACGATACATATATATTTTATTCTTATGTGTATATTTAAATATTACTGCGTATGCACCAAGAGTCAAAATTTATGCGCCAAACTTTACATTACAACTGTCAACAATCTGTGCATGCTGCGTTAAAAAATGAAGAAAAAACAAAAGAGCGTAATAAATACGAAGGAATGTGAATAAAGAAAAAAAACAGGGAAATAAAAAACAACACAAACATAAATATATAAAAACATAACAACGCC